>JBBBDQ010000317.1:460000-495000 GCA_037127315.1 Ascarosepion bandense
TAGGTGGTCTTGCGATGTGAGAGACAGTATCCTGAAAAGACAACCAATGCTTGGGAGTTTCGTACAGAACCCACTTTTCATCACTGGTAAGCACTTGAATAATGATGCGGTACGGGGGCGAGAAAGCAGCGATACGCAGGCTGCCACATGTTGTCCCGTGTGGACCTCCAACAGCGTTTGCGGAACCCACTAGCTCAGTTTGTACGTCTTACCTAGGCGGTGTAGGTGAAGTCTAACTGTTTCATTGGAAACGTTGAACTGTCTTGCAAATTCACCACACGTTAGAGTACTGTCCTCTTCAATGGCCGTCTTCAGGACTCCATCATTCAAGGCCTGTGGTCCTCCACTGTGAGGCCCATCATGGAGAGACAAATCTCCCGACTTGAATTTTCGAAACCAACGCTTTGCAGTACGTTCATCCACAGCACTATCCCTAAACGCTTGACATATGCAGCGACTTAATGCAGATGCTGATAAGCCCACTTTGAAGTCGTAAAGCAAACAGCCCCGAACGAGATCTCTAGACACTTCCATCCTTCTCACAGCTGTCCGGGCAGAGTGCGCGTGTTTTTTTTAATAACGTCTGATGTTCCTACTTCCGGCTGTCCGAATTTGAAAACAACTGCTACACGCAATTCGTATATATTTCAACTTCATTCAATGACTAATCGAAAAACGGACAGAACTTTTTTGGTTACCGTGTATATATAAGTCAAGACAGACACGTTATTCCATGGTTAAGCGGAAGTGTAGACCTATTTCAGGTGAATCATCGTCAGCTCCCTTCTTTATTGTACAGAAGATTTTACACGAATATATATATATATATATATATATATATATATATATATATATATAGTGAGTACCCCATATTCGCGAATATTAAACCCGGGAATATGGGGTGCTCACGATATATATATATATATATATATATGTGTGTGTGTGTGTGTGTGTGTGTGTGTGTGTGTGTGTGAAAAGCGTATGTATATAATTATAAATATCAATATATATATATATATATAAATATGCAATTTGCTATATATATTATATTGTTTACATATATATGCGTGGTACTTATTTAAAAGCGCTCAATATCAGTGAATATATATATATAACTGTTTCATTGGAAACGTTGAACTATCTTGCAAATTCACCACACGTTAGAGTACTGTCCTCTTCAATGGCCGTCTTCAGGACTCCATCATTCAAGGTCTGTGGTCCTCCACTGTGAGGCTCATCATGGAGAGACAAATATATATATAGTGAGTATCCCATATTCGCGGGGTTAATGACCAGAACCGGTTGAGAATAGTTAAAAACCGCGAATACTTGTAATGCACTTCCTAAAAGTACCTATTTTGATTGTTAAAACCGCTCAACTTTCATTCTAAACACTTTAGAAACATTTTAAAAACATTTTAAAAACATTTTAAAAACATTTAACTGTTTTTAATGGCGTATAAATCGATACAAACATTGAAGATACGATATAAAATATTTATAACAAGGCATAAAATGTTGTATAAAGTTTAAAAAATGTTCTTTTTCGCTTACATAAGTACAACTGAAAATATTAAAATGCGAACGTATACAATAGTCTCAGACAAAAACAAAGATACTTAATAATTCTGCCGCTTGTCTAGGTGCAATGTAATGTGTTATGACTAGTTTGAAATGTGATTTTATTAAGTGTGGATTGCTTTGATTTAATGTAGATGGCCTTTAATATCTGAAGCTTCTTTTTACTGTGTGTATGTGTGAGTATTGTTGTATTATCGACTAAAATTTGTTTCATATTACATACATGGCTAAATATATAAATATATTATAATAATAATATGTAATGGTTATTAATGGAAGTACATTCCACAGTGAGATATTTACTTTTAAAAAGTGCTCAATACAAAAGTAGAGCATAAATATATGGTATTATTATTATTATGTCATTTTTCATCATATTTCGATTTCTGCTTTGGTCTCACTACCAACCAAGTCGGCGGGGAGACCTAGGGCAGGTCGTGGCGTGTTGTTATGACTCCATTTCATGTTTTTCTATCTTCCCTATCATCCCTAGCATTACATAGATAAAGTTTTCCTTAGTGTGTGGGCTGTACTTAATAAGACAATTTTTTGTATATCTCTTAAGCTGGGGTTTCCAGGGATTCTTTCAATGTGTTGTTTTGTTCCATTTTTTATCATTCCAAGTGCACCTACTATTACTGGCACAACTCTTG
Organism: Ascarosepion bandense; assembly: GCA_037127315.1. Classification (NCBI taxonomy): domain Eukaryota; kingdom Metazoa; phylum Mollusca; class Cephalopoda; order Sepiida; family Sepiidae; genus Ascarosepion; species Ascarosepion bandense. The sequence continues at coordinate 462,235 of JBBBDQ010000317.1, forward strand.
TTTTCAATTTCCACATTTTTTCTATTTCAATTTCCAGGTCTTTATATTTTGACAGTTTTTCAAATTCCTTGATTGCTATGTTACAATCCGCTGGACAAGCCATATCAATTAATAGACAGGTTTTCTCCTTCTGGTTTTTAACAATAATGTCTGGCCTGTTTGCTTCAATTTTTCTGTCTGTGTAGATGGTGTAATCCCATAGAATTATTATTATTATTATTATTATTATTATTATTATTATTATTATTATTATTATAGGATACAAATACTATATAATCCATCAAACAGCTAAAAGACACAAAATAAATTTAACACCCGCAAAATCGGATTCAAACGACTTTGGAAAAACCCAACTAAGAAAAATTCACAAGTCAGTGTGAAGAGCATATTCTGAATCTCGATTTGTCACCCAATCGATAAATTCAAAATATGTCAGCGAAACGGGTTTTTTCACATCTCAAGATAAAATCGTTCTGGGAGCCTCCCCACGTGACCAGAATTCTATATTTAAGGAGGTCCCCTGACCGGACAGTCAGTCCGATATGGGAGCGGTTAGCCAACGACCTCGTGGCAATGTAACAAAAGAAAATTCAAGAAGCCGACCCGGACGCAGGGCACGTTACGGTTTCATTCGCCTCCTTCCTCCAACTGTCTTTTCTTCATTTTCACACCACACCGCTAAAGAAAACAACACAACAACCAAATGGACGCGTGTTAAGAACTGCTCCTTTATTTGTTTTGCCTTCTCTTTCTCTCAACCTGTCGCGACCTACTAAAAAGAGAAAGGAACAAAGCCTTTACAATCCGCTGCTACACAAACATTAACTCTAAACTTCAGCGAACATTTCAAATACTTACGTTACTACTACGAACAATTTGAACTACAAAATTGCATGCATACTCTCAATGAACATTTTTCTTCTCTCAAGTACATTATAGTGTTCAGATAACAAAATTTCACTTATATTTTCCTTCTTACACTTTTGTCATTCAGTAAATAAATCATTGCTTTAATGTACACACGAAATATTTTATCCTTTCACATTTCAACCTTCAACCTTCTGATATTTAAATTGTGGGAACTTCGGACGTGTTTGACACAAGGGCAATTAACCAAGCATGACCGAGGCCACTACAAACTCAATAGCTATAAAGTTTCAGTGTTAATACATCATCATCAGATAGTAAAATGTGGTCGATTTATTTTGCAATATATAGATAAGGAGATTTAGTAAAAAAACATAAGAATAAAGAGGTCTTCCAATGAGACAAATTAAGTGGGGTACATTTTAAAGAATAGGCAGTAGTGTTTCAATGTTTGCCACGGAAAGCCATACATGTCAAAAACTTTAAACCGGAAAAAGAAAAGGTAAAATAGAAAAAAATAAATAAAAAGGGGGAAAAAAAGAGAGATGCAAAATAGAAGAGGAAGAAAAGGGAAAGGGTACGTGAATAAGCAGAACTACCGTTACTGGGAAAACTCAAACCCTAATGAAGTTCATGGGCGCCCTTTACACCTTAGTAAGTTGACAGTATTGTGTGCTGTTTCATTACATGGGATCATCGGATCTTATTTTTTGGAAAATGAAGAGGGGATCTCAGTCACTGTCATTGTCTCAACAGAAGATTTCAAGAATGCATTCGTACAGGAAGACGCCATCTACAGGACATAATTTTAAAAAAATGAAAATTCCATCATTGTTTCTTAAATGGAATGTTTTAAGGTTTCAATTACTTTGAATAAAATATTATTTCTTCCATTAGTCTTGATTTTATTGGATTATTAAAAAGTTCCTGTTTTTTTTTTTTTTTTTGGTCACCCTGTATATAAATACAAATTAGAGACGTATCATAATAGATCATTCAATCTTACATAAATCAAAAGTGCTTTGTGACAATTTTAACATCAACTTGAGAGAAAAAGTTGAACGGATTCAACGTTAAGGATAAAAAAATAATGAATTTTATATCGTTTTTTTTGGGGGGGGGGGGGCGATTTATAAGCAAAACAAAAAAAACCTGAATGACTTCAAAATCCGGGAAGATTGTTGATCCTTTTATAGTCAGTAGTTTAATTTATGCGTAGATGGTGGAGTGGATATCGGTTCGGAAAGAGAAAACGGAGAGCCGAGTTCGAATTCTATTTGAATTCGTTGCATTCTCTTATGCGCAAATACCGTAAAGGTATTATTTCGTCGCTTCTCCCTCAAGCTATGGGTTAAATATCAGGACAGATTGGCTTCTACAGCCTTGGTTGGCAATCAGTCTACCACAAAAAGTAATAACAACTTACTGCGGGAAAATCTTCTGCTCAGTCAGTCATGTCTCTTTCGAGACATGATCACTGTTATGATGCCCTATCTACATTGGAATGAACTCTTCCTCCTCCATAAATACTAACCTGCGATGGTCCTGGGTATGACGGTAAACTGCATCCGGCAGCAAGGCCTCTGATTAGGAGGTTGTGAGGAGCATGGAACCACCTCTTTATTGCTGTTGTTCCCAGATCCACCCTGACCCGGGGTGGTAGAACCTGTTAGGGTCCCAGTTATGGGCAAATAGTTAACCCCCAAAACAACATGAAAGTATAAAAATACTTTTATAGAAATATATACATAGAAATATATTTTTATAGAAAAATATACATTTTTTGAAGGAAAAAAAAGGTGTTGCCTTAATATATTTTTGAAGGAAAAAAATTTCAGTGAAACATTTTTGAATACAAAACTAGAAGACATCTTCCGTTTTTTATAATAAAAAAAGAATAAAAACAAAAAGTTTTCATTAAAATCTGACTAAATCAACTTTCTCACTATAGCCGAACACTAAAAAAACCCTTAATACCCTAACTTTTTGGCATTAAATAATCCACAGAGTTTGATATGCCGTTAAACAAAACTCAAACTCAAACTAACCTGTGAGACTTCATAGAGGAGGTAGTAAAGACTCAGTGTAACTTGACAGTTCTGACGGACACTTCTATCTGCTGACTAATAACACTCTTATTTTGTACTAGCAGTATAGCCCGGCGTTGCTCGGGTGTAATGAAAGCTTTAAAGCTAATCCACGGTCCTGGAGCTCAGATTCAGCCTAAAGTATATTTGTTTGAAGTTTGGTGAGAATCGGATAAAAATTGTGGATTTGTATAAAGGACATACAGACAGATAAACCGACACACAGACAAACATCTTGCCTTTTATATATATATATATATATATATATATATATATATATTAACGATTTTCTGCACTATTGTAAGAACTGCAACCTTGAAACTTCTGAATATCGTTTCTTATGTCTTTGTCTATGAGTGTATCAAATTTGATTAAAATCGGACCACTCTTTCTATAACCCGATATTTTTTATTTTCGATATTTATCAGGGGTACCTCGACACAAAACCTATCTAAGAACACTCGCGGACGCTTATAGTACAACTGTGTAAATTTTCAAGAAAATCGGTTCAGCCGTTTCGGAGTCTATAGGTAACGGATACCCACACACACAGACAAAGTTCCATTTATATATAAGTTTAAATTTAGATATATGTTCTGTTATTCCAATACACTGGTTCAATCTACCTTCTTCCTTTCGTGTTTTTCTTCCTGTCCCTAACAGGCGACAACATTCGCCCAAGCGTGTATCACGTATTGCATTTAACTGAGTTTAATTTGTAACATGGAGATAGAAAAAAGCAAACAAGACAGCGAAGGTCGCAAAGCACAACTCGTGGTCCCCAGTCATGATTACTTACCTCTTGGTCGATGTTTCTGAAGCTGACTGTTCTTCAAACAGGCGATGAAATTTATTTCTAAGGCCAAAATACACATATTGAAAAGCACATATGGAAACACTTAACCACTTCTATTCTGTGAGAAGGTTGATAAGACACCGATAGACAGGCGCAGCACAATCCATCATATCCTGAAAATCAGGAGAAAGACGACATAGAAATTGCTTTTGGCGAAAGCAGAATTTGAAGCCTGTAATTGAGATGTTTTTACTGTGAATTTATGGGATGACGAGTTATTATTTATTTAAAGTTTACAGTCGGACTAAGTGACCGAGCTTTGTTGTTATTATCACAACGGTTTGGACGTTACACTCTGTATTCATGAAGTGTCTGTCTGTGATATTCGGGAAATTTTGAACTGAACATGTAGTGAACAAAACAAAATCTACATTAAAAATTCAAATCTGACTCATTCTTAGAAATATACGAATTTTCTCGAATTTACAAACTTTGTTTAACACACACAAAACTTGCGAAATTTCACACCTCGATGCGAAATGTTTGTCGTCTAATAAAAAGGCCAGAATCACACTCGGGAATGAATTCCCAAAGGAAATAAAAGACGAGCAAGTTTGACCATTAGTCAGAAAGAAATGAGATGAGCGTAGTTAACACGTACCCTTGACAAACATCAAGCGATCGTATTATTATTGCCTCTCTTTTTCTCTCTCACCTCCTTCTTCTTCGTCGTTCACCTCTCACCTCCTGTCTACGTACACATAAACTAATTCTTCCAAGGACTACAACGAACATTCCTACAACTATTGATACACTTCACTTTCTCATTGAACATTAACTTTTACCAAGTCATGTTATTCTTTTCCGTTAATAAATTTCTATTTTGACATGCAAAATGTATACTTTTATTCATTCACAAATCCACACATTTTAATCTCCAACCTGCTGACAACTTTCTGATGATTAAGAGTAATCAGTAAGTTGTAAGGAGTTTGGTTATGTATGACACAAGGCCGAATTAATGAACATTAACAATCTCCCTACGTCTTTAAACACTTTATCCAATTTACAGGGGTGGATTGTTTTTGTTCCGCTGTGCATACCCGAGGATATCTCTTCTTGTACGCTTTGAGAACTGTTCATTTATTGCTAGCCTTTTTTCCACTGAGTATAAGTCCGTTCTACCTGGTCCAGGTATTGAAATCACAATTACTATGCCACATTCGTGAATCAACGCATTAATCTTCTTTTGTTACAAACGACTTTAATTTCAACAAGCATCTTAAGGTTCACATTCTGAAAAAAAAAAAAAAAAAAATAGGTAAATTTTCTTTCCAGACTATCCTTATTTCCGTGCAAATGTAAATGCTGAACTCAAATCGATAATTGTTTATTGACGAAACCTACCTTTTTTCAAGTTTACAAGCAGAAAAATGTCGAACTTCTTTTCGTCGTTTATCTCACCCCGTAACCACGCTTCAAAAATGTTATTCACTGCAGAATGACTTCACGCGTAGTTTGCCGATTTTTCAACCAATTTACTTCCTTTTTGCAATTACTACGCGGAAATTGAGTTCCGAACCCAAACAAACCGCGGAGTATTTGCTCAAAGGAAGTAAACATGCTGAAATAAGTATCCTACGCCTCCAGTCATTCAGCGGTGAATCATACATGAGAACGGTGGTAAAGGGTGAGATATAGTCCGATTTTTTTTCTGGTCGATACAGAAAAAAAATAAGTTTCTTCAATAAACAATTATCGATTTGAGTTCAGCATTTACATTTGCACGTAATTAAAGAAGTTTAGGAAATATTTGACGGTGTAAAGGCCTTCGGGGAACAAAAAATTTTACCAAAAAATATTAAAAATCTACCGACCTTTCAATTCATGCAACGAATAAGAGTAGTTCAGTCAGTTAAGTGCCACACGTAATAAACGCCTGGGTGACTGACTGAGCAGAAGATTTTCCCGCAATAGGTTGCCATTACTTTCTGCTATGAAACCTAATCTGCCCTGCTATTTAATCCATAGCTGGGGGAGAAGAGAGGGTATTTGAACGTAACAAGGGTATTTGAACGTAAGTGAATGCAACGATTTCACCTGGAATTCGAACTCGACTCTCCGATTTCTCGTTCCGAACCGATATCTACCGCACCACAACACTCATCCCGCAACAAAGCCAACTATGTATGTGTTGTGGAGTTATTGTGGCGAAATCTTATTCGCCAAGTCGTTGTGGCCTGTTTGGGCCAGGAAAAAAGCCACGAAAAACAAAATGTTAGGTTGAAACAGTGTATTAGAATAACAAAACACATATAAAAGTACAAGTGTTAGTAATCAGTAAACAAAAGTGTAAGTCCGAACGGTATAGTTACGCTGCATCTTGACTGCCTTACAACTGTCTCTTGACTGCGTCACAGCTGCGTTCTAGCTGCGTCCCGGAAGTCACGAAGGTTATTTTTTTATTGACGGAGAAAGAGTCCATTCATACAGAATAGGGTACAATATCAGTATTCAAGATACTAACACCCCATCCGGGGGGAATGAACAGAATGGCAGAAGAGTTTCATACAATTTATACTAAGCTGTTTGATTGATATCTCTTTGTAACTAATCAACTAACTGTAAATTTCATGATACACAAGATCCTCACTTTTCAGTTTCATGCCTTCACGATTGTGGTGCTTCATTCGTTTTGACGCGTTGATTACCATTTTTTTTCATTACAAGACAAGCAACGTTTACAAAAAAACTTATAATGTTTTTATAGATTTATATATTGTTATATTTGAATGTTATTTTCTATTTTAAATATAATCTGAAGAAGACAGACATTATGTTGAAATATTGTTTAATAACATTAAAAATTGAGTATTTCCTTTTCTTTTTCTTGTCTTATATCGTGCATTTTTTTCTTAAATATAATTATTATCATTATTATTGTTATTAATAAATAATATGAAAATCTGCCACTCAAAGTCTCATACGATAGCACAATCAACAGCTGTATAAAATATGAACCCAATAGACATAATCCAGGTGGGTAGGTATCTACTCTCCGAATGCCTGTTTTTAATTAAATACTTATTCCTCTGCTTATATATGTCCTCATATGAATGTCGGTTAAATAAATGATGCAGTTCGGAATTTCGTGTTGGTTATCCGGGTCACCATACACCTGATGAAGGCCGTAGAGCACAGGGTCCGATAACAGTAGCAAAGATGGGAACAATTGCCTGCATGTAAATTTGAGGGCCTTGAAACTGAAAATGGCCTTACTTTTTCTTGGTTAGCTACCGTTTTTGCTGTACAGAAATGCCTCTTAAAAAAAACATTTTTCATTTGTTTTCTGTATTTATGATATTGACCGATGGCAATATTTCTCAAAGTAAAATCGGAGAAACCTCTCAATTTGTATTCAAACCAACAAATATTGGTCTGCTTATTGAGAAATACTATTTTTTCAATAACAATCAGACTAAGTTTTTAAAAACAATATGATTGTATAAAGCAAGACCAACAAGTATTTTTGTCAAATCTATCTAAACTTATTTATAAATGGAACTTTGTCTGTGTGTGTCTGTGCGTGTGTGTCTGTGTGTGTGTGTGTGCGTGTGCATCCGTTAGCTATAGACTCCGAAACGGCTGAACCGATTTTCTTGAAAACCCGCACAGTTGTACTATAAGCGTCTGCAAGTGTTCTTAGCTAGGTTTTGTGTCAAGGTACCTCCGATAAATATACGATAATCAATTATCGAAAAAATCGTGTTATAGAAGGAGTGGTCAGATTTTAATCAAATTTGATACACTCATAGACAAAGACATAAGAAACGATATTTAGAAGTTTCAAGGTTGCAGTTCTTACAATAGTGCAGAAAATCGATAATATATATATATATATATATATATATATATATATATATATAAATCGATACCCGGAAATCAAAATTTGATTTACATCCATTTATTTTTCTTTTAGTCTACGGTTTCGCTTTAAATGGAAACAACTATTGCTTTTTAGTCTTTCGTACCAACGTCCAAAGAGTCTGAATTCCAGAACCATGGATTAGTTTTAAAGCTTTCATTAAACCCGGGCAACGCCGGGCTATATTGCTAGTCATTTAATAAACTAACAACAGAAATAAAACCTTCGTGAAAATAAGAACTATCGTACTAAAAACTTTTTCTTGCTCAATTGTCTGTTGTGTTCAATGTTATTTAAATTCCTTTTGATACACCAGCAATAGTCAGCCATCATTCGTTTGTCTCGCCGTCCTTTCTAGCGCTCTTCCATTGTTTTGATATCTTGATGGAATCCTTCTCCTTGCTCATCACTCACATCATCGCAATTATCCGGACATTTATCTAGATGGCTATGTAAAAAATGAAACTTAATATTCATGTTGGCGTATTACTGATAAAGTGTATTGTTGATAAAGTTTATTAGCTAATTTGAATTTTGCCAATAAATCGGAAAAATTTGGTACTTCTATTTTGAAAGTTTTGACTCTAAAACGTATTTTGTTTTTCTTATAAAAATAGTTTATTTCAGGCGGCTGACAAATTGTTCGTCCTGCGTGAAAATTGGTGAGTTTCTCCGACCTTTATTAACTAAATCTTGCGATCAGTTGTGCTGTTCCTATCTCTGACCTGAGTCTGTTGCACACTCTAGTCACTAGAATACGAATAATGAGTTTTTGTTATGTAGCTCTTCAAGCTGATTGTTCGGTGGAGTCAACATTAGTTTGCACCTGCTTTTTTTTAGGCAGGGCTATGCAAATAGATCTGCTTAGGTCTTCCACTATGTCACCATTTTTGTAGATTTGATTTATTATTTCTGTAATCTTGTCTACGCCGAAATTGTCAAATGCTGCCAACATCTATATTACAGTTCCGTCTTATACAGCCTTGTTTCTTTTCAATTTCGTCAGTGCAGTTTCTACACTGGGTTTTATTTAATACTTCCGGCCCGTCGGGATTTCTGTGTATTGCCGCTTGTTCTCATTCGTGGAAGAGATCTCCGATTTACACGTTCCATCGTGAAGTATTTTTTATTTCTCTAATATGAGCGTTGGATTTTATGCATCCTTTTGATGAGCTTGTCTTTTGTTCTGTTTTCTTATTTTTTTATGAACATCTCCTGATACTCATTCTCTCTATTTTTGCACATTTTTCGTTGAGCCATACTTCGTTAGCCTGTCTGAGTTCCTTATTTGTTTGTGGAGTTATCTGCATTCCGTTCCATACCTTGGCATTGTTTTCTGTCTCCTTTGTATCATGTCGAAAAACTCATTGGTGATCCACTAATTTTTCTTTCTACGTCAATTTTCCTTTTGCTGTTGACACTAATGATTCACTTAGTGTGTACCATTTCGAGATTTCATTTCCATATTATCCCTCGTATCTTCTTTTCACATTGTCCATATATTTTTCTTTCAGGTTCGGGTCGTTCGGGTCGTTCGGGTCTGTTATATTGCAATTTGGGTACTGCGTTAAGCGTCTTCATTTTTCGTAGTTTCATACTTAATCTATATATAACAGTGAGGTGGTCACTTCTGCAGTCGGCACTTGGATAGGTTTTGCGGTGAACGACTGCATTCCTGAATCTCTTGTTGATAGTCGATTTGGTTTTTGGTTTCTCCTCGTAAACTTTTCACGACCGTAGTCATCTTGGATGTTTTTCAGGTGTTGCAGTGCAGTGGGTATCGACTCGGAATGACAAAACTTGGAGCCGAGTTCTAATTCCAGATGAATTCATTACATTCACTTACGCACAAATACACTTGGGAAAGGTATTAATCTGTCTCTTCCCTCCAGTTATGGGTTAAATAATAGAAGAAATTGGGTTCTATAGCCTTGGCTTGCAACCAGTCTACTGCAGAAAGCAATGGCAACGTACTGCGGGATAATTTTCTGCCCAGTCAGTCATGACTCTTTCGAGACATGATCGCCTAAAGCGTGTTTTACGTATGGCACTTGACTGAATGAATGAAGATAATAGTTGGAAACATAAGTAAAGCTTCTACTGGGCATAAAGTGGAGGAGCGGTTTTCTATTGTTAGGAAGTAATAAACTGATCCCCCACTGATCACTAATTATTAATTCTATCCGTCTCTTCACCCTTCAGCTATATTTTAAATAGCAGGATAGAAAATCTTCCACCCAGTCAGTCATGTCTCTTTCGAGACATGATCGCCCAAAGCATGTATCACGTATGGCACTTAACTGATTAACTGTTGGTTATTACCTGGTCATTTGCCGTGCATTATTGTACCCATTTTACTCCGTATTCCTTGTGGGTTCCTAGCCCGAATTTGCCATTTCCCATTCCCTCTTTTTTCCTAATTTGGCATTCAGGTCTCCCACGATAATTATATTTTCCTTTGATTTAAATTAGGCCTTGACGTTGTCTAGCATGGAGTAAAACATTTCAGTTTATTCTTGTGTACTTTGTGTTGAATTTGTTGATTGGTTTTCCTTTCAATTTAACTACAATAATTCTTTCAGATAATTGGCGGTATCCCAGAATGCATTTCTTCATGTCAATATCATTCCAACTCTTTTTTATTTTTCTTTCCGCCTGCATATATTATCCTGTAGTTTTCACTGACAACATATCTATTGTTTACCCACCTCGTTTCACATACAACTGAAATATTGACGTCCCCTGTTTTACCTCTTTCAGCTGGCCATAGTTGTTCAACGTTCTGACGTTCCATGTCCCGAGAATTATTTTTTGTTTGATGCGAACAGTCGTTGGATGAGGGCCCGATGACACCTGTCGATTATGTCCTCCATTCCGGAGGAGGGATCGATTCCTAAGAATTTTATCCACTTGTAGTGGATGAAGGCCGTCCACTTACTAATTTATATTTTAACGGTCGACTCGACGTAACATTCGTTAAGGTTTGAAGCAAGATTTATGAATGAACAAGAAGGCGAAAGTAAACGGAAAAACAATATATTGAAAAAGGTTACATAGGGTTGAGAAAGCATGCATAAGAAGTTGTAGAGTCCGGTTTCAATGAAAGTTAATGTCAGAGAAGAAAATTAAGAGAATAAAAAATATTTGCGCCACTAACTGCTACCCGCAATTAGTGCGCGTGTGTTTGTATGAGTTAGGGAGGCATGTCTGTTCTTGTCTGCCCTCGCCCCGGGACGAAATCCTCACTGCTGTATCACGTGCTGTTTTCGGTTTTTAAAGGCTTCGTTTTTGGCGGGAACTACGACTGTCACGTAGACGCCGCGTGACCATGCGTATGTATGTGTGTGTGTGGGTGTCAATGTATGAGACCCACAAATAGCCCCCCCCTAGATTGAAACAAATATTAAAAATATTTTTTTCAATATGTCCGTATAGATGGTGGTTTGGTTACGTTGATGATGATGCCTGTAGTAGTAGTAGTAATCATGCCAAAAATGACAGAGAAGGCTGGTTGCTGAAAAAAAAGGTGGGGGCACAGACGTTGCTCATAGGTGTGGGAGGAGGTTGCTGAAACGTCTGACTGCTGGTCAGCCCTATTGGATTCTCAAAAAGCACATGGTGAAATGGAAAAATGAGAAAAATTTGTGAAAGGTGAATTTTTTTTTTTTTTTTTTTTTTTTTTTTGGTTGTCTCTCGTAGGCTGAAAAGAAGAAGAGTCTGGAATGCGATGCGCGTGAGTAGGGATTTTGCTGCAGTGTCCCCTATCAGAGTGCCAGGATGCGGCATGCTCTGGAAAATTCTCGGTAGTTGATGTGTCTGTTAAAGATCTTCTAATTTATTCCAATGCTCCACGTTGAGTTTCTTGCGTTTGTAAGAGTTTCCGTGTTTTGCTGTACGTGTGGATTTTTATGTTGGTGTTAGAAGAATTAACAGTTGGTTATAAACTTTGATTTGCAAAGTGGTTGATTGAGGCTTGTTGATACCGAGTGTACGCGTTTGAGAGAACTAAAAAGATATCGAGGTTTAATGTCGAATTTCCTGGAGGTCTCAATTCTCCAGTATTAATAATTCGGCTTGTCGATTTCCTCAGTGTTCTGGTTGAGAAAAAAAGGCGTCTTTAAGTCGACGTTGTGTGTGGTTGAGTAACATTGCGTTGAATGCTGAAAGAAACGTCTTTAAGTCGACGTTGTGTTACTCTTTTTCTGGAAAACCTGGGAGAGAGAGATGACAGTTGTGCTGTCTAGTGCGCGATTGTAAAAATTCTGTGTGGGGTCGCCATCTTGGAGTCCTGTAGAAAGAGTTGGGAGATAACGACGTTGAATAGTAGTTCTTGTTGATAGACACAGAAGAATGCTGAGTTCCATTTCCAACGATGCTGGACTGAATTACGCCGAATCGAGATCACGTCGGGGTCACCATTGTAGTGGATGAAGGCCGTCCACTTACTAATTTATATTTTAACGGTCGACTCGACGTAACATTCGTTAAGGTTTGAAGCAAGATTTATGAATGAACAAGAAGGCGAAAGTAAACGGAAAAACAATATATTGAAAAAGGTTACATAGGGTTGAGAAAGCATGCATAAGAAGTTGTAGAGTCCGGTTTCAATGAAAGTTAATGTCAGAGAAGAAAATTAAGAGAATAAAAAATATTTGCGCCACTAACTGCTACCCGCAATTAGTGCGCGTGTGTTTGTATGAGTTAGGGAGGCATGTCTGTTCTTGTCTGCCCTCGCCCCGGGACGAAATCCTCACTGCTGTATCACGTGCTGTTTTCGGTTTTTAAAGGCTTCGTTTTTGGCGGGAACTACGACTGTCACGTAGACGCCGCGTGACCATGCGTATGTATGTGTGTGTGTGGGTGTCAATGTATGAGACCCACACACTTTACGCCGTTTGACGTAACAGTCACTGGATAACAGTCTGTTGATCCGTTCTTGGTAAGGGATCGATTCCTAAGAATTTTATCCACTTTACGCCGTTTTATCCTAACAGTCGCTGGATAATCTCGATCACCCCGTTAGGTTTCATATTTTCATTGTTTATTGCCATCATGTTTCTTAGGATTAACAGTGGAGTGGTTTGCCGTTGCCTTCACCACGGTGGTTTATTGAAACATCCTCTCTAGCTAGTTGGCTGTTGATTTATCGGGAGTTCTCCCGACCTTTGGTATGTAAAAACCAGCTTCACTCGCAAGAACATTGAGTTGGATAACCAGTTTAATATGTATTTACTTCCGTAGTGATAATAAGTTTAGGAACGCCACATTGAATGCTGTTTTTTTCTCAAGACTGACTAGGCGTTATGAAAACACTATAATGAATTGAATTTTTTCTTTTCTTTCGAATTTTTCTTCCGTACTGATAATAAGTTTAGGAACGTAAATTGTTAAGGCCCGCAGTATTGAATGCTGTTTTTTCTCGAGACTGACTAGGGGTTATGAAAACACAGTAATAAATTAATTTTTTTGTTTTCTTTCGAATTTTTTTAAAAATAAAGGAAGGGTGAAGAAAAAAGGTGAAAAAGAAAAAGTCAGTTTTTGCTGAATATTAATTTAAGAATTAAAATCAACCTTCAAATGACGTGTGAAATCCTAGTTTTTTTTCCAAATAGAAAAATAATTGACCATCTGCTTAAAGAAAAAGTCGAAACTGGATTTCGCAAGTAGATGTTAAATTGATATTCTGACCAATGGAAGCGAACTGTAAAATCTAAATGACTTTGCGATCCAGTGCGAAATTCTAAAGGACTATATAAATGGCTTTGATCAGCGTCAGTCTGTCAGGGATGGAAGCAGCAGAGACGACCAGCTAAAATGTAACGGGAAGAGCTTCTAGCTGACCCGGACATTCATCCTCTTTCTCTTTCCTTCTCGTGTGCTTATTCCTTTTACTTCTTCTTCTCCATCCAAAGACATTCCTTCCAAACTAACGCTCATACATACATACCTACGTACGCATAAACTCTTTTCAAGAAATTATTACTACGAAAATTTTCTACAACTCTTGATACCTTTAACTTTCTAACTGAACATTAACTGCTACCTATTCTTGTTATTCTTTCCTTTTCATAAATTTCTATTTTAACGTGAAAAATGTATATTTTTATTCTTACACTATTCCACACACTCTAACCTGTCGACAACCAACTTAATATAATCTGATAATTCTGATGATGATAATTCTGGATAAATCCTGTAAGCTGTAGGGAGTTTGGTTATGCATGACACAAAGCAGAATTAATAAACATTCATCATCTCCCTATATCTTCATGTTTAAGAAACCCCTGGCAGGCCATGTTACCCCCTCTTACTTCTTTTAGATAAAGAGATGTAGGTAGTTTTTGGCTGGGGCGCAAAACACTATGAAAGCATGAAAATAGATATTTATATTAAAATTATCAGAAATACAAATCAACCATTCAACCGTGCATGGAATACTGTTGTCATATCTGGTCAGGCGCACCTGCTGTTCAGCTCAATGTTCTCAACAGGCTCCAAAGGACAATCTGTAATGTGATTGGTCCCGACCTGGCAGCTCGACTTCAACCACTTTCTCATTGGCGAGATGTGGCTTCCCTCTGTCTTTTCTACAAATATTTTCATGGCTTCTGCTCTCAAGAACTTAGGTCACTGGTGCCCCCTCCACAAAAATTTAATCGGGCAACCAGACTGGCATCAAGGTCCCACTCTTTTACAGTTAGATCAATCAAATGCAGGTGACAATTTTACTTCAACTGCTTCTTTTCTCGCACTTCCCGCCTGTGGAACTCCCTTCCATATACTTGCTTTTCTGACGGCTATAACCTTCAAGAATTTAAATGTAGAGTCAATTCCCATCTCTTATCTTCTTAACTCCAGCCCTTTCTAACAACACCCCGTGTATCTTGTACTTTTCCTTTCTCATTAGCTTCGCAACTCTCTTTACTCCTGTGTTCATATCCTTCTCTTGATATTTCTCTTTCACCCCCTGTAGCTGGTTTTTGTCTTTGTCATCACTCTCCCCCTGTCTAAAACTTTAACTCTCTTATGTAGCCCCCTGCACATCAGTGGCGATACCGCTATGCTTGGGGTGAAATGATTACAAAAAAAAATTATAGTAAAATTACCAACAATACAATTTATTTATAGTCGCAGGTATGCAATTGCATTCAATATATATATATATATATATATATATATATATATATATATATATATATATGTATTAATCATTTCACCCCAAATAAGGCATTCCACTGCCACTATTGCGCAAGGGGTTATATAGGGGAAGCTAACGAGAAAGAGTGGTTAGATATAGGAAATGTCAGAAGGAGGGTGATAGACGGGTAAGGATACCGAGGCTGAGGGTTGGGTAGATGGAAAGAGTGTTTGAAAGAATGGATGCGAGTTAGTGTGTTAGGAGGTGTCTATTGACCTTACATTTAAACTCCTGGAGATTGTAGCTGTCAGGGAAGCAATCATGTGGAAAGGAATTCCACAGTCGGGAAGTGCGAGAAAAGAAGCTGTTGGAGTAGAAATTGCGGTTACATTTTATCGGTTTCACTGTAAAAGGGTGGGACTTAGTTGCTAATCTAGTACCTCGTGCAAATTCGTACCTACAGTTGAAGCCACAAAATTATGTTCAAAATATTTAGATTTCGTTATTAAATAATCCATAGAGGTTGATATGCCGCTAAACAAAATCAACTAACATGAAAGATCTCATTCATGGCATTCATCCATATAATATCATCAAATTTCTTTAAAAAAATCAGACTGTATTCTAAAATATAACTTCAACAAAACTGCAACAAAAAACACATATCACCGCCTCTAGTAATTATGTCTACACAAATACGTATATGCACAAAAGCTGAAAATCATCTACCATGTATTCCATTGTGAAAGCAGAATAACATCTATCATGTTTTTATTGCTTCAAAGCTCTCAAGAAAATTAAATTTCGGCATTATATGATGCACAAGAAATTGATATGATGAACTTAGCTCACTGGTGCCCTTTATATATGAATTTACTCGAGCCACAAGATTGCAACTAGGTCCCACCTTTTTATTGTGAAACCAAAAAAATGTAAACGCAAATTCTACTCTATCAGCTTCTTTTCTCGTTTTTCTCGCCTGTGGAATTCCCTTCTGTTTATTTGCTTCTCCGACAGCTACAATCTTAAGGAGTTTAAATGTAAAGTTAATAGTCATCTCCTATCTCACTAACTTGCATCCTCTCTCTCATGCCCTTTCTCCATCCACTTCACTCTCATTAGTATTCACATAATTCTCTTACCCACTTCCTGACACCCCTATAACCTGTCACTCTTTCTCATAATTTTCCTCCTATGTAACCCCCTGCGCACTGGGAGGTTACCGCCTTGCTTGGGGTTATATGATTATAAAAAAAAAAAAGAAGAAAATAAAAGAAAAGAAAAGAGAAGAGAAGAAAAAGACAAAAAACAAAATAGCTTTATGTCATATCACGAATTAAGAAGAAGAATAAAAACAACAAACATTACTGATACAATGAACAGGAATGAGAAGCAAACGCAACCAAAATAAGACTTTAAAAAATTAAAATATGACACTATCTCCCGCTGATATATATATATATATATATATATATATATATATATATATATATATATTTGTTTGGTGTAGTACAACGGAGAGAGAGAGAAATTAATATTAGTGGTATTATTATTTATGCTTTATTGTAATTCGCGATGTGAGCTTATGTAAAAAACTATTTTAATACTATCATGTACTTGTAAAATCCGGGGAATAGAAAAATTAGCTGACAGCTGGGAAAGAAAGAGAGAAATTAATATTAGTGGTATTGTTAGTTTTGCTTTATTGTAATTCGCGATATGAGCCTATGTAAAAAAAAACAAAAAACTATTTTAATACTATCATGTACTTGTAAAATCCAGGGAATAGAAAAATTAGTTGACAGCTGGGAAAGAAAGAGAGAAATTAATATTAGTGGTATTGTTAGTTTTGCTTTATTGTAATTTGCGATGTGAGCTCATGTAAAAAAAACTATTTTAATACTATCATGTACTTGTAAAATCCAGGGAATAGAAAAATTAGCTGACAGCTGGGAAAGAAAAAGAGAAATATAATTATTCTTCTTACGTGTTCGAAGCGGATTGTTTTGGCAAGCTAAAATTTTGTAAGTAGCCATAACAAAATGTCAGGATTTACTTGATGAGGTCAAGTAGGGTTAGATCACCCAACAAATGTTCCTGGAAACAGAAGTTATGTAATCGGAAGGAAGAAGACAAATAAACATTACCTCATGTGAGCTGTTAATATTTCATTCGTCGAGCCATGGCTCCCCGCAAATCGTGTGGGTGGAAAAACGATCTCATTGGTCGAAGGCTTTGAGTCGGCCAGATCCCCCAAGAGGATTGGAGATGGTTATGAAAATATAGATCTAGTGAGAAAAATCAGTTGAGTTGGGAGAGAGCTTCCAGACGACAAGGTTAAACCAACCCCTACACCGCCATCGCTACCGTCACGTCGCCGCCATTAACTGCCTCTGATTCGGTAAATTCCGTTAAGCTCCGATAAGGACCCGAAAGAACTTTGTTATTTTTAACGTTACCTAGAGAATAGACAGCTCCGATTTTAGAGAACACATGAAAAGGCTTTAACGAAAATTTGAAGAGCTCTGTTACTTTAACGAAGCTTAAAGCTGTTCTTATTTTGAAGATTGGAAGCTCTTAGATTTTGAAAACGATCTCTCTCTCTCTCCGTTGTAAACTGGCATTCCGACAACTGTATTATCATTCTGAAAACTGTATTATCTGCTCCTGTAACTAATAATTATTTTTTTTTTATATATATAAAGACCTTAATTGTAACTCTCCAGGCGTCTTCGACCTTATTCATTTTTTTTTGTGCTGTGTTTATTTTTAACTACAAGTGTACACAAGTGTCCGGTCTGGTTCTGGTGGAAAGACGGCTACTGAATTTGTACAACGCAACTTTCTGAGATCAAATCATAACGTGGGCAGTGGTCCGTTGTTGCAATAGACGTCTTGAAGACCAGCTTTTGTGACGAGATCATCATGACCAGCAACAGCGGCCTGAAAGCGTCGACACAGCGGGTACCGTTTCGACATCATTACAGTGGGATCCGTTCCCAAACCAGCGTGCGACCGAACCAACCGAGTGGCAGTGTCACATTGGTGCCGTCACGACCGTCGACGAGAACAAGCGTTACAATTGGCCGGCCCGGGCAAAAGTGTTACAAAAAAACATTCTTTGTTATCTTTGTGCTGTACCTTTTCAAGACACCGGCGATTATGGTTCTCCAAAACTTCATGTTCTTTGTGTTCCGTAGTAATATTTGTCTTTTTGCTGCATCTTCTAAATCCTGTTCTGCCAAATATTCACTCAAGTTAATTTGGTAGTTTATTCGATGTTTTTCTCTGTTTCTCTTGCTTTTAATATATTCAATTTTCCAACTTCTCTTTTTTCACAATTTGCCCTAAATATATCAATAGTTATGACACCAAACCCCTCCTGGTTTCAAAATTATGTTGCGGGCGCTAACTGGCCGTAAGTTTGTCGCACCTGAATCTCCAGCTGTTCGCTCCTGTTCCGCCCCCAGGTGATCAAGGACGTTAAATGATCAGTCGAAAATCTTTTACTTCCTCTGCCACGTTGTGATTTTTAATCTCATAGAAATGTACGGACCTCCGACAAAAGGACGGTTGTCCTCGTACTGCATTTCTTGACCACTGAAAACAAGAGGTGGTTGGATACACATGCAGAAATAAGGGAAACAGGCAAGAACATAAAAAGAAACAAAGCAGTAGCGAAGGCCAACCTATGTGGACTAGTAATTATATTGCAACTCTTTGTACATCAAAAGAGAGGGGGTAAAAACGTCCGCAAATCACAACTGCTACTATGTTTGTTGTTGTTAGAAGTAATACAGTTCTTATGCTCCTCTGCTTTGGTATTCCGCCTATAGCGATTTTTCGTGTTACTAGCGTGTGGAAGAGGAGAGAGAGAGAGAGAGAGAGAGAGAGAGAGAGAGAGAGAGAGAGAACTTTTCTGCGCCCTCGTCTGTCTCACTTCTCGTCTCTCTGACGTTCTGTGTCTCTCTGACTTGATTTTCAAAACCGTTGTGTTTTTGTTGAAACCGTTTCAATATGGTGTGGGGTGGTAAGTGATCGGAATGTCTCTGCATTAAAATTTAACGTCAACTTCGTTTATCTGGCTTAGATCACCCGCGTGAAGTTCTCGCCATGCTGGAAGTTTGGAGGCACGGTTCTGTTGATTCTATACATTCATCTATCAGCGTTAATTACAATTACATGCTTACGTGGGTGGCCTTTTTCAAAAGTTTACTGATAATTCTTTCACTCTCGACCGATCTTTTATTTTCTATCTCCGAAAGAGCGAAGGGGAGTGCATCAGACAATAAAGAAGAAGAAAGAACCAGTATTTTCTCCCTTTCGTAAAGCTGTCTGTTTTTTTTTTTTTTCATAAAATTGTAATCGTATCAACAATGTCATCTCGTAAATACCTTTTGTTTTGCCTCTCTCTTTCTCTCAGCCACACCAGTGCATATTTCCTTCTTCCTCTCTCCCTCAGCCCTTCCGACAATAAAGAAAAAAGTTGATTTTTCGAGGAAGGAAAAATATACACACAGAGATATTTTCCAAATATCTATTCCTGGGTTCGAATCCAATTCTGTCTGTCGATATTCGTTTAACGTGTGTGCATAAAGAAACACTTACAGTGTTACATAGTCACTTTCGTATAAGTGTCCTTTTTGTTTGCATTTTTTTCTAAACCTTTGTCATGACTCACGGGTTCACTCCATAGTAATCTCAGCATCCTTCTGTAGAACCACATTACTATTTATTTGAAGTAACTTTTTCAATACTCAAACATTCACTGCCATATAGGAAGGCTGGTATAACATGACTATTCAGTACTCTCTCCTTTGTTTTTAATAAAATAATCGTGTTTTTTTATACTCTGCTTACATTTTTTAAAGCATCTTTCACTATCAAAATGCGTTTTTAGATTTCTGTGTCTCATTTTCCGTCCCATGTTAAAACGCTTCCTAGTTATTTAAAATTTTGCATTGGTTTAATTTTGGTGTCTCTAATTTGCATTTTAGTCGCATCCTTTTGCTAACAACCAAGCATTCTGTCTTCTTGCAGTTGGCGTTGGATCCTCTCTCCTCACTTTACTAAGGCTTGGGTCAACCTGTGGCATGGTTTTCAGACACTTTCTAATGGTGCCAAAAGCAGAGATTCTACCTAGAGGCCTATAGCATCAACACGTCACCTTCCTGTCAAACAGACATTCCCATTGCAAAATCTATTGGTCCTGGGCATGACGGTAAACTACATCCGGCAGCAAGGCCTCTGATTGCTGTTGTTTTCACGTTCACCCCGACCCGGAGTGGTAGCATTTGTTAGGGTCCCAGCTATGGGCAAATAGTTAACCCCAAACTGGGGTCAAAACACTATGAAATTATAAGAATACCATTTTAGAGAAATATATACATAAAAATAGACTTATAGAAAATATACATTTCTTAATGAAAAATATTACCAATAATACATTTTTGAAGAAAAGAATTATAACCATAACACATTTTTAAAGGAAAAAAATTATTCTCAGCAAAACACTTTTGAATACAAAACTAGAAGACATTTTCAGTTTTCTAAAATAAAAAGAATAAAAACAAAAAAAATTCATTAAAATCTGACTAAATCAACCTTCTCACTCTAACCAAACATAGAAAACTCCACCTTAAAACCCCACTTTTTTGGCATTAATTTTTTTTTTTAATCATATCACCCCTAGCAAGGCTGTAACGCCACTAATGCGCAGGGGGCTATGTAAGAGTAAAAAGATTGGAAAAGAGAAAGCGGGAAACCACATCCTAAACAGGGAACAAGGGATGAGCCTCTTCACCTGTTCAATAGACGTGGGTGGAGTGTGAACCGGGAGATAGTTTGGTCTATCTACTCCAATTGAGAAAAAAAAAAGATTAAGAAGATAGGAAAAAAGAAAGCCAGACCCACAGAAGTTGACATGCCGTTAAACAAAGCTCAAATTTGAACAAATATTATTAAATTTAAGGAATAAATTAATACGAAAATGAATTTGAACTCTTACTGTGATATTTAACTCCAACTAACTTATCGCCGACAAAATACATTAAAAATTGAATTATGATAATAGTGGCAGCTGGATGATGTCAAAATCAGCATTGCGAAATAGTTCTGCTAATAGCAAACATTTTCTTTGCTCTGCTCATTTTTGACTCCACCCGCAAACATCTGGAATAGTTTCATGAGAGGCGAGTTATAACATCAGTTGGGAATGATATTTGGTTTTTACAGTAAAATAATTTTGAAAAAAGGACTTGACTATATTCATAGCAGCAATAATCTAATGAACGAAAACATCTTTCAAGAAACGCATACATACAAAAGTGCACAATACGAGGGCCATTCAAAAAGTTCTACGCCTCACCCAAAAGAATTGGATAAATAAGACAGTTTTTCAATATAGTCCTCTTTGACATCAATGCACTTGATTCAAGGTTGCTTAAGTATTGCGACCCCATCACAGAAGAAGGTGGCGTCCTGATCCTCCAAAAACTCTTGCACAGCACGTATGATTTCATCATTTTTTCCAAAATGGTGACAATTTGAGTTTAAGGATAAGTTTAAGGATAAAGAATTCAGATGGAGCTAAGTCTGGCGAGTAAGGGGGATAGAAGAGCAATTTAAAGTCACAGTCGGCTGTTTCATCTACTGCAACCTGAACAGTCTCAACAGGCGCGTTATTCAGGAACAAGAGCGAACCTGCCCTCAGGTTCCCTCTGCGTTTCGACTTGATTACTTCCTCCTCCTCCCCTTCTTCTTCTGCTTCCTCTATGTGCCCTGTCCTTTCAGGACGTAGGCGATCATGACTTTCCATGTCACTATCCCTGGTGGCTCTTAGCACGCTTTTTCTTGTTACACCATGCAACCTTCGTTCCTTCATCCACCCGATCCGGCCCTTCAAATATATTATCCGCTGCTTTCCGCTGTCTCTTTCTCCCTCTATCAGGCTTGTTAGTATCCCTTTTTCCTCATTGCATGTCACAGGAACTTTAACTGTCTCTTCCTGATGCTCAATATTAATTTCTTTTTCGTTTTCAACCTTTCAAAAACCTTATCATTGCTCACATGCTCGATCCATGATATTCGCAGCATCCTTCTGTAGAACCACATTTCAATTGCTTCAAGTTTTTCATTCATCTTTGATGATGATATAGTCCAGCATTCACTGCCGTATTGAAGAACTGACATCACATAGCAATCCAGTACTCTTCTTCCTTTAATTGTCTTAAATCTGAAGCATATTACTCTCCAGTAATATTCTTCCCTTTTTCTGTTTTTTTATCATGATTGCGTCATGAGAATCCCCCAAAACAGAAGCATCACATTGCCAACATATGCAGCCTACTTAAACTTATTCAGGGATAGAGATAGACTGCCTATAAATACAAGAAATGTAGAAATAGAGATCAACATTGAAAAGTGACAGTCTGTATCATGCTTTAACGCCATAACCTAAAGAGTGTGCTTAAGCAGGAATGGCTGTGGCCATTCGGTGTTGATATATTCTCTTCACTGCTACTGCTTATATATATATATATATATATATATATATATATATATATATATATATATATATATACTAGCATCATAGCCCGGCGTTGCTTGTGCAACTCAGAACTTTTTAAATTTTTTTTTTTTTTTTTTAATCATTTCACCCCGAGCAAGGCAGAAACGCCACTGATGTGCAGGGAGTTACATAAATGTAGAAGATTAATTAGAAAAGAGTGAGGAGTACAAGCTAGTTAGAAAGGAACAATAGAAAGCTGAGAAAGCAGGTGCAATGACAGATACATGGGCGGAGAGAACGTGAAGATTATACAGGGGAGGGGAGAGAGCTAGAGTCCAGTGGTTAGTAGGTGAGTATTAACTTTGCTTTTAAATTTCTGGAGGTTGTAGCCGTCAGGAAAGCAAGAATACGGGAGTGAGTTCCACAGGCGGGAAGTGCGAGAGAGGAAGCTGCAGGAGTAGAATTGTCGTCTGCGTTTGGCTAACCTGACTGTGAATGGGTGGGACCCAGTTGCCAGTCTGGTTGCACGGGTAAACACCTGTTGAGGAGGCATCAGTGACTTAAGCTCATCCGAGCAGAAGCCATGAAAGTATTTAGATGATTAATGCAGCGTGTTGCGATTTCCGAGCGCTTGTAGTCGCCGCTTCACTTTAAAACTCAGTTATATAAAAAAATAATGATATAAAAAATTGTTGTTTAATAATTGTTAAACATTTCATTAAAAAATCTATTTTCTTTTGTTTTGCGTAAACGTGAGTTGATGTTTTGTGTGACATTGTAAACAACATCGCGTTTGTTTTTGTTTCAAAATTACGAGGGAAAATATTTACATTTTTTGTTGATTAAAGAAATTTCAGAAATTTTCAAAGAGTATTTAAAAATGTACACATTTAATTTTAGAGGAAAAAGTTACATTAATGCCACACGAGTTACAGACAGTTGATTTCTCGCATGAAATATCTAGCGAAAAAAAAGCAGTAATTTTTTTAAAATTTTATTTTCTGAAATATGAAATATTAAATCTAAAAAAAACTTAAATAATTAAATTAGCCATCGGCACATTTTTTTTTATTTTGCATATTTTGTTTTTGTTTGAAAAAACACTTTTTAAAAAAAATATTTCTTTTGTTTCAAAATTACAGGGAAAAAATATTCACATTCAAAAATATTTTAGTTGCGTTTGACACGTGTGATTTGATTTCTGTGACGTAATCTAGCAACCATCTTAGATCTAATTACAGAGCAAATGTAAACAATCGGCTCCATTGCCCAAAAAGTGCGAAAGGGAAAATTGCTGAACTTAAACTCAAAAATTATGTGTCGACCTGGCTTCCCTGTAGATATGTCTTCCTAGAAAGTTTGAATGGCGTAGCTTAAAAAATGTAGGTGTGCATAGGGAACAGCCATACATCGACTCACAGATTGGCTTATATATATATATATATATATATATAGATGGATGTATATGTGTGTATGTATGTGTGTGCGTGTGTCTTTACTACTCATATATAATTACAAACATGTGTGAATGTGATTGAAATATCTCTCTTTTTTTATTCTTTTGTTGCAGTTTTTCTTTTAATGAGTTTGCCGCTCATTCATATGTAAGTTCATCTAAAAGAAAAAGAAAGCATAAAAGACTTGAAAATGTCTTTGTAATTATAGAATTACAAAATCATTCATACAGCATAAAATGTGCAACAGACGGTGAAATAAAAAGAACAAACCCTCATATTGCTCTCTGCTTGCGTTAACAATCTTCAAAATTGTCAGTTTCCCTTTTCACCAAAAAATTCTTCTTATTCTTCTATGTGCTCTGTACTTTCAGGATGTAGACGATCATGGCTTTCCACGTCTCCCTATCCCTGGTGGCTCTTAGCACGCCTTCTCCTGTTACACCACCTAAACCCCGCTCTGCCATCCACTAGCTCAAGCCCATAAATCTAGAATATACATGTATAGAAACTAGCATGGCCACAAAATGAGGGATCAGTTTATATATTAATTATAATATAGAATGGATCCCCCACTTTATATCCACATTATAATTTCTTATAAACAGTTTGCATATATATTCTTCTTCTATGTGCCCTGTCATTTCAAGATGTAGGCGATCATGGCTCTCTACATCTCCCTATCCCTGGTGGCTCTTAGCAAGCTTTATTCTGTAACACCATCTAAATCCCGCTCTGCCGTCCACTAGCTCAAGACCATAATTCTAGAATATACATGTATAGAAACTAGCATGGCCACAAAATGAGGGATCAGTTTATATATTAATTATAATATAGAATTGATCCCCCACTTTATAACCACATTATAATTTCTTATAAACAGTTTGCATATATATTCTTCTTCTATGTGCCCTGTCATTTCAAGATGTAGGCGATCATGGCTCTCTACATCTCCCTATCCCTGGTGGCTCTTAGCAAGCTTTATTCTGTAACACCACCTAAACCCCGCTCTGCCATCCACTAGCTCAAGCCCATAAATCTAGAATATAAATGTATAGAAACTAGCATGGCCACAAAATTAGGGATCAGTTTATATATTTATTATGATATAGAATTGATCCCCCACTTTATATCTACATTATAATTTCTTGTAAACAGTTGGTACATATCTTCTTCTATTTGCCCTGTCCTTTCAGGACGTAGTCGATTATGGCTTTCCACGTTTTCCTATCCCTTGTTGCTCTTAGCACACTTTCTCTTGTTACACCACACAACCCTCGTTCTGTCATCCACCTGATCAGGCCCTTTAAATAAGTTATCCGCTGCTTTCCCCTATCTCCTTTTCCCTCTATCTGGCCTGTTCGTATCAGGTTCTCCAAGCGCTCCTTCCTCAATGTATGTCCCAGGAATTTCAGCTGTTGTTTCCTAATACTAAAAAATTACTCCAGTAATAAAACTAGCAATCCCGTGAAAAACTTATTTCATTCCTCTTTTATTTTAATCGAGTACCCCCCTACAAAAGTAAGGCATTAAAGCCGCTGAGAAGCAAGTGATTGTTACTTGTGAAAAAGTTATAAAAACAGAAACATTTCTAAGGTACGAGAGAAAAAGAAGAATAATCAGGAAGATAGTAGATAGCGATTGACATTTTATTTAGATTTTTACAGATTAAAATTGTCTGAAAAGAATTGAGCTGGAAAGGATTTCCACAAGCAATAATTGCGAGGAAAAAGAAACTGTTAGCATAGAATTTATGGTTATAACCAACTCATTTGTAAATTGATGAGATCTAGACGCAAATCTACTCGATTAAGTGCCATACGTGATACACGCTTGGGTGATCATGTCTTGAAAGAGACATGACTGGAGACATGGCAGAAAAATTTTCAACAGTAGCCTAGTTGCCAACCAAGGCTATAGAACCCAATCTGTCTTGCTATTTAACTTATATTTGGAGGGAGAAGAGACGGATCAATATTTTTTTCAAGGGGATTTGCGCGTAAGTGAATGCAATGAACTCAACTGGTATTTGAACTCTCCGATTTCTCGTTCCGAGCCGATATCCACTGCACCACAACGTATATTTGCCAATCTTGTACTGAGTTTAAATTCATAAAGTCTAGATAACATAACTAAGAGCTCATTCGGACAATTACCCTGAAATTATTTATAGAAAAGGTAAATGGAGACAGCTTTACGACAGTGGGAAAGTGACTGAACCAGATCAGGACCAGTAATATTGCTGATTCAATTATGGATTTTATCAAGGAACTATAGATAAATAGCAAGAGCCATATGTGGCAGCAATATTCTAAGCATGGACGAATGATAGTCCTATAGTTATGTAAGATAAATTCTGGAGACAGAAATTGTCTAGCTCTAAACAATAATTGCCATTTTTCTCATTTTTGTTTGTTCTTGCACAGTAAGTAAATTTTTCGATATTTCTTTTTAAACATACTCCGTATGGTGTCTGAGTATTAAAATTTAAAAGCCGTCTTTCCTCATAATGTTTCCTATAACACTCAACTAAACTGAAGTTCCTGGGACATGCAATGAGGAAGGAGAGCCTGGAGAACCTGATACTGACTGGACAGATAGAAGGAAGGAGAGACAGAGGAAGGCAGCGGATAACATATTTGCAGGGCCTGATCAGGTGGATGACGGAACGGGGGTTGCCAGGAGCAACAGGAGCAAACATACTAAGAGTCACAAGGGATAGGGAGACGTGGAGAGCCATGATCGCCTACGTCCTGAAGTGACAGGGCACATAGAAGAAGAAGAAGTCTTTCCCATTCCCGTTTTATTTAGAAATACCTTGTTTCTCACGTATTCTGTTCATGAAATTCTCAGTATTCGTTTGTAGAACTTCACGTACCTGCTTCATGTATAAAATGAAAAAATAAATAAACTCTCTTGGAACGATGAAAAGCCTCACTCCATCTGATCTGCTATTTATCCTTATGTTGGGGATCGCTCCTTTGTACACAAGAATAAACTCTCCTGATGTGTGCATATAATCCTGCCTATAGAAAGAACGGCAGTAGTAGTTATAGAATTGTAGAGTTGTAAAGTGTTGCTTAGTGGGTCAGTAAGTTGGTGCAGAGTTAGTTGGAGTTGTTTGGATATAGACTCATTACTCGGACATACTATTTCACTTCTAGACTGTATATATTTATTTCTACTGATAGTATTCCTGAATTGACTAACCCGTATTCCAGTTTGTATATCTTGTTCAATATAACTTACATTTTCTATCTTCATATCTGGATTTGTTATTTATTATATTGTGTGGTGTCTCACCCGAAATCAACAACACCTTAATAACTGGGAAGTTTTCTAACAGAGAACGGAAAGTGCAACACTGAGATCCGAAGGTGAATCGGCATGGCCAAGGATGCATTCCAGAAGCTGAGCAGAGTATTAAAAAACAGGAAAATTTTGCGAGAAACAAAGAGAGTATCGTATT
Organism: Ascarosepion bandense; assembly: GCA_037127315.1. Taxonomy (NCBI): domain Eukaryota; kingdom Metazoa; phylum Mollusca; class Cephalopoda; order Sepiida; family Sepiidae; genus Ascarosepion; species Ascarosepion bandense. Next base: position 489,481 of record JBBBDQ010000317.1, read on the forward strand.
GTTATGTGCTGTCTGTTCTTCAATATGGCAGTGAATGCTGGACAATCTTATCAAAGATGAAGGAAAGACTTGAAACAACCGAAATGTGGTTCTACAGAAGGATGCTGAGGATACCATGGATCGAGCATGTCAGTAATGGTGAGGTATTGGAGAGTATTGAAAGACAGGAAATGTGCTGGGTTATGACGTCATGACGTTAGCGATTATGGCCTCCCACAGCTCGCAGTCTCTTGTTGCTCTTAATACCCCTTCTGTTATCTCACTCAATTCCCGTTCTGCCATCCATCTGCTCAAGCCCATTAAGTATGTCACGCGTTGCTTTCCCTTGGTTCTCTTCCCTTCTATCTGTCTCCTGAGCATCAGGTTCTCCAAGCCCACCTTCCTCATTCTTCTTCTTTTTCTTCTTCTTCGATATGCCTTGTATTTTCAGGACGTAGGTGATCATGGCCCTCCACGTCTTCCTATCCCTGGTGGCTCTTAACACGCTTTCTCCTGTAACGTCTCGCAGCCCCCGTTCTGTCGTCCACCTGCTCAATCCCTTCAAATATGTTATCCGCTGGTTTCCTCTGTCTCTTTTTCCATTTATCTGACCTGTTAGTATCAGGTTCTCTAAGCCCTCCTTCCTCATTGCATGTCCCAAGAACTTCATTTGTCTCTTCCTGATTCTCAATATTAATTTCATTTTCGTTTCCATCATTTTCAAAACCTCATCATTGCTCACATGCTCGGTTCATTATTTTCGCAGCATCCTTCTTTAGAATCACATTTCAGCTGCTTCAAGTTCTTCCTTCATCTTCGAAGATATTGTGCAGCATTCACTGCCATATTGATGAACTGACATCACATAGCAATCCAGTACTCTCTTCTTTGTTTCTAGTGAAAGTTTTCTTTGTCTTAATACTTTACTCAGCTTCTTGAACGCGTCCTTGGCCATGCCAATTCGCCTTTGGATCTCTGTGTCGCACTTTCCGTCTTCGCTTTGAACACTTCCCAGATATTTAAATTTTCGTACCTGCTTGATTTAACATTCCCCACCTGCATTTGGCACTTTGGGCTGCTCTTTTTGCTGATGACCATGCATTCGGTTTTCTTTGCAGTTTATTTGTAGACCCTTCCTCTCCAAAACCTAGTCGTTGCTCACGTGTTCCGTTCTTGGTATCCACAGCATGTTTCTGTAGAACTACATTTCGGTTGCTTTAAGTCTTTTCTTTATTTTTGATGAGATTGTCCAGCATTCGCTGCCATATTAAAGGACAGACATCACATAACAATCCAATACTCTCTTTTTTGTTTCCAGTAAAATTTTATTATCTCTCCTCCAACTGCGACCCACACATAATAGGGGGACTGGGGGGATAGATGTCCAAAAGTACTGATGTGGTCGCTGAAATTGTCTGACAGCCAAGACTAGGTTCTCCTGCTTGTGTGGCATGTTGCAGAGCCCTGTTGCCAGACATTAGATTTTCCAGTAACCACCCTCTTAACCCAGCACTACTTCCTCAAGGTATTTGTTGAGTCTAAAGCCAGTCGGAAGATGAATGGCGGCATGGCGTCGCTATAAAAAGTGATTACCTTAAACACCATCGTAATCATGATTACACTCATCCAACTCTTTCTAAATACTCAGCACTCTCTTAGGTGTGACACCCAAACACTCTGAAACGCTTTTACTGGATCTTCCGGTGCCTATGCCAAGCAGTATAGGATACTATTTACAAATTTTTGCGTGGTGAGTTGAATCATGGTGATGTTTTTCTCATATACGGTGTCCAACTGACCCTACTATACTGTGTAGTCGACAAAATAAAAAACAAACAAGGCGCATGCAGCAGATTCAGTCAGTCAGTTAAGTGCCATACGTGAAACACGCTTTGGGCTATCATGTCTCCAGAGAGACATGACTGACCGGGCAGAAGATTATTGCTATTGCTTTCTACGGTAGACTGGTTGCCAGCCAAGGCTATAGAACCCAATCTGTCCTATTATTTAATCCATAACTGGAGGGAAGAGACGGATTAATACCATTCCCACGTATATTTGTGCGAAAGTGAATGCAATGAATTCAACTGGAATATAGAACTCGGCTCTCCGATTTGTCGTTTCGAGCCGATATCCACTGCCCCACAACGCACATCCTTACCAGAAATATATAAAAATGCCAACAACCGACAATTTAGTCATCGCACACTGCAGGTGTGTGTGTGTGTGTGTGTGTGTGTGTGTGTGTGTGTGTGTGTGTGTGTGAAAAAAGTTCTAAAATTAAAATACCAGACATTTTTGTCTGTCCAGAACCTTGGAGTCATTGGGTGTCAGCATTCCATGATTTACTCAGGAACAGAACAGACATTGTGCCCTGCAATGTTTCAAGAAAAAAAAAATTACTTCTCTATTTTTTATTTGATTCTTTCCAAATGAAGTCATTTCGTCTGTGAAACGCATCTGTATTTTTTGTTTTTGCGAAATCTACGCTTCATTTTATTAGATTTATTTATTTACTTCCTGAAGGATATCTGGGAGATAAGGCATTTGTGTTTGGAAGTGACTATTCCACTCAGATCAGTAAGGGGGAGGTGGCGTGCGATGATAGATGTTAATACTAATGAAGAAATAAAAGATTCATGACACGTGAGTGATGAGAGAAAACTGGAGAAGTAAAACAAGAAAGATAGTATTTAGTTTGTTATGGTGAAGCACACCTATTCCTCAGATAATGGACTCTCCCTCCTATATTAATAAGAGTTAACAGGAATTTAACTCGAGAAGTTTTTGAAGAAGTTCATAGAAGTTCTTAGAGGTTCTAGAGAGTTCTTTAGAGTTCTATTGGAGTTCAGTAGAACTACTAGGCAGATGATGTTAGTCGGCAGTTAACCGAATACTAAGGAGTCAGCTTACAGTGGAAGATTACCAAGTTCCTAACATTTTGGGTGCGTTAAGTCGATTATCAACCGACATAGCACGATTATAACTTTCAATGCGAAAACTACTCCACAACAGTTTATTACATGTATACCAACGAAAAATATGATTTAGGTGTAGATTTTATCATAAATATTGATACACTGAATTCATTATATACAGCCACTATTTAACGATATTCAGAAGTTTCAAGGTTGCAGTTCTTACAATACTGCAGAAAATCGATAATATATATATAAAAAGCAAGATGTTTGTGTGTGTGTCTGTTTATCTGCCTGTATGTCTATTTTTTTCAACCCTTTTATTTTAGTTTTTGCTTCGGGTTTGGTTCTAAGTAGGTATAATTGTAGTTCTTAGTCTCAGCCATGATACCATTTACTCAGAGGACTTATTTAGCCTTCAAAATTCAGTTTACGACGAAGAAATCTTACTTGATGTCGATACCAGGAAATCAAAATTTGACTTACATCCATTCATTTTTCTTTCTATCTACGGTTTCGCTTTAACTGGAAACAACTATTGCTTTTTAGTCTTTCGTGCCAACGTCCAAAGATTCTGAGCTCCAGGACCATGGATTAGTCTTAAAGCTTTTATTACACCCGAGCAACGTCGGGCTTTTCTGCTAGTACTTATAATGTTTTGAACCTACCTTCTTGTTCCGTGCCTTAATTCCGACATAAACCGGTCACGACAACTTTGCGGCGAAGTTTCGCAACAAAGATCCACAAGAAATTGACGACGAAGATCCACAACAATTATGTAGGCATAGCAATTTTTGTGCTAAAAACTGAAGATCATAAAATTTTTTTTTTTTTTTTGTCAATCGGAAAGTTTAAGGTGTAATCGATAAGACTGCATTGAAAACAGTAAAAAAAACAAACAAACATGAAAAACAACAAATTTAAAGGTGGTGGTAGTCACCTTCAGGTCAGTCGGAAATTCTTGCAAAAATCAAATAATTGTTGGATTTTAATGAAACTTTCAGGACTTATTCACAAATTAATTAAATATTTTTTAAATTTTGTTTTTTAGAAAATACTTTTTTTGCATATGTAAAATTAATTCACTAACTTAATTTCATGAAAATTCGTGAAATTAAACATTCATCCGAAATTTTTTATTAGTTGAAAGCAGTACTCCTTGGAGAATGTAAAACACATTTTTTTCAAACTCCTACTCATTTCCCAAAAATCTGCTCCGAATCGTAAAATAAAAAATGCAATAAAACTGTGACATTATTTAGAAAAAAACTTTTAATTGCTTTTATAAATAAGATTTATTAAGGACACTATTGCCGTAAGAATTTTTTTCGATAAATAATGAATTTTTACTAGAACTCTTTTAAATTTTAAAATTTTACTTATAATAATTTACAATATATAAATATTCTAAAATTCCGAATTACTTTCACCGGGTTATGTATTTTTATTATTAAGTGAAAACTATATTTACTACTCAAAATTTAAAAAGCTGAATAAAAGTAATTTTGTACCAATATTTTTATTACAATTTAATTTTTTTAACATTAAAATTTTGATTTTCGTAAGTATGGCAGTTTAGCTGACATTATAGGTCACGTTTTAATGGTTACCCTACCCTTAAAACAAATAAAACAAAGCATAATTTAGAATTCGTAAATTTATGCCAATTTTGCTCTATTATACTTAAAGTGGGGGCCACGGAAGGAAAGCATGGACCACGGGTTAGAGGTAAAGAAAGATATATTAGACAGAAAGGTTACAAAGAATAGTGTAAGAGTAAGCGGAGCTTATTATCATGTGGTGTCCGATATTGGTAGTCCTACGCGGCTGCGCACTACTGGTGCTACAATATTTACTCGCCTTCCGACTTAAGGCGAAATGTGACACAAGGACTTTTTAATATGGGGCTTTTGGGCTATATAGCCCGGCCAAAAATATCTATCTTTCCCCAGTCGTGATTCTACCCTTCGGTGGAGCCACGACTGGGTTAAATCTCTCTACCCGAAGGCAGAAAGCGCTCTCCGCCCGAAGGGAAAGAAGTGACAGTGTCAATAATAGCACTACTGGTGCTACAACATTTAGTCGGCCTTCCCACTTTAGGAGAAATATGATACATGGTCATTTTTATGTGGGTCTTCGGGGCCCGGCCCAAAATATATGTCTCTCTTTCCCCAGTCGTGACAGTATTATGGTAGTATTACCAGTAGTGATACCTTTGTATCACTACTGGTAATACTACCATAATACTACCATTCACATAGTAATATAGTACTGGAAGAGTCCATGATGTAGGTAAGTATTGGTTTCACAACAACCTGTTATCAGCTTAGGCTGTCAATAAATCAATCAACACATCAGGAAAACAAGATCCTGTAGCTAAGAAATGCTTTTATTCTATGTTTTATGCTATAAGTAAGTAATAATCAGATCAGATTAACTATAAATTTGTAAATAACGTGTAACATATATATTTTTTATTTTTTGCAGAATTTTAAAAAATAGAAAATGAAGTTTTTTTTACAGATGTGTAAAAATGGCGTATCTTAACTGTTTTTTTTTTTTACTAAAAAACAACAAAAAATCAATTTTATTCTGCATAATTTTTATTTGAAATACGCCAGAG
>JBBBDQ010000317.1:500000-760000 GCA_037127315.1 Ascarosepion bandense
ATATACCAATACTGAAATAGGACACATTCCAACTTGGTAGGCCACATACTACACCAGAATCAAAGAGCTAGGCAACATATTATGCCGACATCACAAATTATGTTTGCTCATTAAACGTCCTAGAGATATTTGAATAAAGATATTCACTTAACTCTTTGGTTCTAAAAAATAATTTCAGCGAGTATTAATCTAAGAGTGTCGGGTTTTAGCTTCAACAGTCATGAGATTTTCTTTCGTGAATATTATTGTAGTGTACAATACTTGTTTGTCTGCCCCTGACTCAACTATAATTTATGCACGTGTCAAAGGGTAAGAAATGCGTCTACAAGCTTGAAATTGAAATTGTCTGGCCAATTCTTCTTCTTCTATGTGCCCTGTCACTTCAGGACGTAGGCGATCATGGCTCTCCACGTCTCCGTATCCCTTGTGGCTCTTAGTATGTTTGCTCCTGTTGCTCCTGGCAACCCCCGTTCCGTCATCCACCTGATCAGTCCCTGCAAATATGTTATCCGCTGCCTTCCTCTGTCTCTCCTTCCTTCTATCTGTCCAGTCAGTATCAGGTTCTCCAGGCTCTCCTTCCTCATTGCATGTCCCAGGAACTTCAGTTGTCTCTTCCTGATGCTCAGCATCAATTTCCTTTTTGTTGCCATTCTTTCTAACACCTCGTCGTTGCTTGTATGCTCAGTCCACGATATCCGTAGCATCCTTCTGTAGAACCACATTTCGGCCGCTTCCAGTTTTGTCCTCATTTTCGATGATATTGTCCAGCATTCACAGCCGTATTGAAGAACGGACATCACGTAGCAGTCTAGAACTCTTTTCTTCGTTTCTATTGAGATTTTCCTGTGTGTTAGTATTTTGCTCATCTTCTGGAACGCGTTCTTTGCCATGCCAATTCGCCTTCGGATCTCCGTATTCATCAAGGCGACGGTAAGTTCACTCTAGCCTTATATTTTCACTCGCCCGCCATGGCTAAATTGTTTCGAACAATAAGAACGCCAACTTAACAAGTAAGACCATATTCCACTTCTCTTTTTAAATATCTGCTAATGTGTATGGAGTTGACACGTGGCATCCAGAATCTTCAACTATGAAGTAGGTCAAGCCTTTTCTTTGGTTGCTCTAAGTCAGGGCAAGGCTGACTTCAGCACGAATATTATAACAATGCTTATTCTTATTTATTCTAACTTCTGCACTACGAAAAAGAAAAGGAGTATCCCTTAACTATGTTTAAAGATTCCAACGATAAAGCAAATAATATTCTTTGGTTGTTCTAACTCTGCGCTAGGCTGACTTTAGCTAACCCATTAATATGAGGATTGTGGTGCAGTGGATATCGACTCGAAACGACAAATCGGGTTGCCGAGTTCGATTTTCAGTTGAATTTCTTGCATTCACTTACGCACAAATACCATTGGGAAAAGTATTAATCCGTCTCTTCCTTCCCGTTATGGATTAAATAACAGGACAGACTGGGTTCTGTAGTTTTGGCCGGCAACCAGTCTACCGCAGAAAGTAATGGAAACCTACGGCTGCACAGTCAGTCATGTGTCTTTCGAGACATGATCGCCCATAGCGTGTATCACGTATGGCACTTTACTGACTGAATAAAGATAATAGTTGTAAACATAAGTAGAGCTTCTGGGCATAAAGTGGGGGATCGGTTTTCTCTTGTTATGAAGTAATAAACTGATCACACACTTATTACTAATTATTAATACAATTTTTATTTATTTATTTATTTATTTAATTTTTTTTTTTTTTAAATTTTGGTTCTTAACTTTTCTGCCTACTTTTTGTTCCAGTTTTGTTACTAACCTAAGTTCTCTACTCGTCGCTCTTGTAATGCACTGCGACTATGTTTGTGTAAATTGTTCTTAATTATCAAATTTAGGTTTGGTATATTAGGGTTTTGGTTATATGTAGGAATTCTAAGACCGGCCATGTTTGTTTTGTTTTATTTTATTGTTCTCTCTTCCTCCCTTGCTAACTGGACACATGGCTTTGAGGTGATCCCCCCCCTCACACTACTGTCTGTTACTGCTTACTTAAAGGTAACTTAAACTTTCCAGAACTGAATAGAAGAAACAAAATGGAGATAATTTTTGAAATTTTAACTTTTTTCTGTCAGTCAGCCTGCAACTGGTAATTTTTAGCCAGTGTGATCTTATTTTTTTTTTAATTTTTTATTTATTTATTTATTTAATTTTTTTTTTTTTAATTTTGGTTCTTATCTTTTCTGCCTAATTTTTGTTCCAGTTTTGTTACTAACCTAAGTTCTCTACTTGTTGCTCTTGTAATGCACTGCGACTATGTTTGTGTAAATTGTTCTTAACTATCAAATTTTGGTTTGACTTATACTAAGTTAAAACTTAGTTAACTTCAGGCACACATTTATTCTTTCTTTTTTTTTAATTGGAGTAGATAGTACCTTCTATCGCCCGGTCTCACACTCCACCCCCTTCTTTTGGACAGGAGTAGAGGTGATCGCCTTGTTTCTTGTTTAGGAAGGGGTTCCCGGTTGATCTCTCTCTTTTTCGGTCTTTATGTCGGTTCGGCTGGAAGCTTTTTGCAGTTGGTGAGTATGGTGGCAATGTCTCTTCATTCTGAGGGTACCGGTTTGGCAGTTTCCTGGTTGCTGCTTCCGACTGGTAGTTAGGAGCCCGAACTCTTGCGTAGCGTCTTGAGAGGCTGCTCTGATCAACAGTTGAATAATATCGGGGTTCCTGTAGTGCCATTTCGCGCATGGACGGGCGTCCCTGCATGAATTTCCGATGGGCAACCCCGAGGCCACATTATGCTGCAGGCGGTGCCATTCACCATCCTTCACCTGCTGCAATTAACGACCATCTGACCCTACTCTAGACCTCTCTCTATCCACAACTATAACTATAAATTAAACAAACAAAATAGCAAGCCTAAACCAGCTAGTCGTAAATCGCCCAAACCTATCTGCGTTACCTTCACAAATATACGAGGTATTCGCAGTAACTTTAATAGTGTAGAATCTTTCCTTCTAACTAACTCACCCGATATCTTAGCTATATGTGAGACTAACCTTGACCCTTCTATCCCCTCTTCAGAGCTGTTCGTTCCTGGTTACCTTCCTCTCTTCAGGAAGGACTCCAATGTCCATATGCATGGACTTGGTGTATATGTCAGCGAACAACTCCCCCTAGCCAGGGTCACATCTCTTGAATACCTTGATCATTCCTTCATGTGCTTCCGTCTCTCACTTCTAAGCTCGGTTAGCTATCTCTTCTTCCTCTACCGCTCCCCCTCCTCCTCTGACTGTACGGTACTTGATTGCATCTCTACTAATATCGACAGGGCCATTTCTTCTCACCCATCTGCCCATATATTTGTGTTTGGCGATTTTAACACCCACCACACCAAGTGGCTTGAAAACTCAGCCACCGACCTTGCTGGGATCCGCACCATGCACTTTTCAATAGCCCAAGCTCTAACGCAAGTAGTGGACTTCCCCACGCGTTTCTCTAAAAACCCAAACGGAAGGGACTCTTTACTCGACCTTTGCTTTACCTCCATCCCAGACTCCTGCACTACCAGGCAACTCTGACCCCTCGGAAACTCTGACCACGCCGTAGTCTCCCCTAAACATATCAATCCGCACTAACTCTACCCAAGAAAACCAGACCAGCAGAATATCATACTGCTACCAAAGAGCCGACTGGGACTCGTTCAGGGACTTCCTCAGCGACGTCCCTTGGAACAACGTCTTCGATCTTCCTGTCGAAGACTGTGCCTCCGAAGTCTCCTCTTGGGTTAAGGCTGGCATCGATGCTTTTATCCCGGCCAGGAAATTCCAACTAAAACCAAATTCGTCCCCCTGGTTCTCACCCGCTTGCTCGGCCGCTATTGCCCACCGGAACCATTTCTTCTGCTCTATCGAAGCTGCTCGTCGAACCAAAACAGGCGCCTTTTCACCTCAGCACGGAACAAGTATAAAAAAGTACTGAACGAAGCCAAGAGGGCGTTTGCTACCAGAATTAGGCAACGCATAGCATCCTCTAAGTTTGGCTCCAAAGATTACTGGCGTCTCTGCAAAAGCGTGCTCAGCAGGAACAAGACTTCAATACCCCCACTAATCAATGAATTTGCAGTTCTCACCTCCCCAGCCGACAAGGCTGAATGCTTTGCCCGTAGATTCTCAACCAATTCGACACTGGACTCGTTAGGAATACCCACACCAGACTTCCCACCCAGAACTAAGGCTCAACTAAATAACGTCCACATTACACCCTCGCTGGTCGCCAAGATAATTGCACAACTTGACCCACACAAAGCGAGCGGCGGTGAATGAATCCCAGTCATAGTACTGAAGAAATGTGCCCCTGAACTCTCCTCTGTCCTCTCTAAACTCTATAACCTCTGCCTATCTGCTTCCTGCTTTCCTGCCTGTTGGAAGTCCTCCTGCGTAGTACCTATATTTAAGAATTCTGGCGAACCCTCAGACCCCGCCAATTACCGTCCTATTAGTCTCCTTCCAATCTTTGGCAAAGTTTTCGAAGCCATTATCAACGCCGAGGTGATTCAACATCTTATGGCCAACGGGCTTCTCTCTGACAAACAGTATGGGTTTCGCTTCACCAGGTCTACTGCTGATATGCTAACGACCATTACCGAGTACATATATCAGACACTCGACAAGAATGGTGAAGCCCGAACCGTTGCCTTGGATATCTCCAAAGCATTCGACAGGGTCTGGCATGCTGGCCTCTTGTGCAAACTGCGGAGCTATGGGATAACTGGACATCTGTTTGACCTCATCCAGTCTTTCCTCTCTAACCGCACATTGAAGGTGGTATTAAATGGGCATGCCTCCCAAAACTACCATACGAACGCGGGCGTCCCTCAAGGTTCCATCCTAGGTCCCACGCTCTTTCTGATCTACATTAATGATCTCCCCGACACCATTAGATCCCAAGTTGGCATGTATGCCGACGACACAACAATCTACTCTCGCATCGATCAGAAACCAGGTCTGGACGACAAAGTGAACCTCGCTGCTGTACTTGAAAGGGACCTCCAATCCGGAGTGGCCTGGGGTAAGAAATGGTTGGTAAATTTCAATGCCTCTAAAACAAAGCTGTTATCAACTAACCACCATAGACAATCGCATCTACCTCCCATTAGCATGGGACAGGCTAGCCTCCCAGAGAGTAAAATACTACGCCTCCTTGGCCTTACACTCTCGGCGGACCTCAAATTGAATGACTATATTGAATCCATTGCCAAATCTGCTGCTATGAAAGTCGGCTCCCTGTGCAGGGCCCGGAAATTTTTCCCACCTGAATCTATTCTGCACATATACAAATCTACCATCCGCCCGTGTATTGAATATTGCTGCCATATCTAGTCTGGTGCCCTTGCTGCTCTCCTTGGGCTTCTTGACAAAATACAAAGGAGGATCTGTAACGTGGTTGATACTGACTTGGCAGACCGGCTGCAGCCGCTCTCACACCGGCGTGATGTGGCTTCCCTGTGCCTCTTCTACAAGTACTTTCATGGCTTCTGCTCCGATGAGCTTAGATCACTGGTGCCGCCTAAGCACGAATTTACACGAGATACTAGATTAGCAACTAGGTCCCACCCTTTTACAGTTAAACAAATAAGATGTAACCGTAAATTCTACTCCAACAGCTTCTTTTCTCGCGCTTCCCGCCTGTGGAACTCCCTTCCACAAGTCTGCTTTCCCGACAGTTACAATCTCCAGGTGTTTAAATGTAGGGTCAATAGACACCTCCTATCACACTAACTCCCAACTATTCTCAGAACACTTTCATCTACCCAACCCTCATTCTCGGTATCCTTACCCGCCTATCACCCACCCTCTGATATTTCTTATATTTAATCAGCCTTTCTCCATTCTACGTAGCCCCCTGCGCAGTAGTGGCAGTGACATGCCTTGCTCGGGGTGAAACGCTTATAAAAAAAAAATCTCTTCTCCCTTCAGCTATACTTTAAAAAGCAGGATAGAAAATCTTCTGCCCAGTCAGTCATGTCTCTTTCGAGACATGATCGCCCAAGCGTGTATAACGTATGGCAATTAACTGACTAAAGAAATTATTATATGATTGTTCTGTAAATATGTATATAAAAATTTTTCTCAAACAAGTCCTTCATTGTTGTTTTTTTAATCGTTTCGTCCCATCCAAGGCGGTAACACCACTGATGCGCAGGGGGCTACATAAAAGTAAAAGTTTAGACAGGAGGAGAGTGAAGAGAAAGACGGATCAGTTACAGGGGTTGTCAGAGAAAAGACAAGATAAGGATGGGAATACAGGTGTGATGACAGTCGGAAAGATAGAGAGAAAGGAAAAGATATACAGGGTGTTGTAGAAAGAACTGGACAAGAGACGGGTATTGATATTGCATTTATATTCCTGGAGGTTGTAGCCGTCAGGACAGCAAGAATATGGAAGAGAGTTCCACAGGCGAGAAGTGCAAGAAAACAAGCTGTTGGAGTAGAATTGTCGGCTGCATTTGGTTGATCTAACTGTGGAATGGGTGGGACACAGTTGCCATCCTGGTTGCACGAGTAAACTTCTGTGGCAAGCGCACCAGTGACGTAAGTTCGTTAGAGCAGAAGCTATGAAAATATTTATAGAACAGAGGGAAGCCACATCCTGCCAGTAAGAAAGCGGCTGGAGTGGAGCTGCCAAGTCGGTACCTATCACATTACAGATTCTCCTTTGGAGCCTATCGAGAATATTGAGATGAACAGCGGGGGCGACTGACCATATATGACAATAGTATTCCATGCACGGATGGATGGTTGATTTGTATATATGCAAGATGGATTCAGGCGGGAAAAAAAAATCCTGGACCGACAAGCTACGAGCAACGTGTTACCATGGCAGTGTAATACTATATGAGGATGGCAAGGAAGAATTTCTTCATCACTTTCTGTTGTAAGTGCCGTGTTCCTCCAGAACATGAGAAATCATGGCTCTCCACAACTTCCTGCTCGTTGTAGCTTTTAGTAAATTTTATCTTTTTGATATCTCCTTTTCTGCCAGCTAATTACACAAGCTTGATAAATCGGTTATTGGTTGCTTTCCTCTGTCTCTCTTGCCTTGAGTATGTTCTGTGAGTGTCACATTCAGCAAACCGTCTTTCCTTTTTAGGTAACATAGACATTTCAATTGTTTCTTTCTAATTCTCAGTATAAGCGTTTTTCTTGTTTCGATTTTCCTTAAAATCTTTTGTTATTCACATGTTCAGTGAATGTTAATATCTGTTGCCTCAAGTCTGCTTTTCATCTGTGAGAAAACTGTCCAGCATTCACTCCCATATCTTCTTCTTGTATTTGCCGCGTTCTTTCTGGATGTAAGCGATAGCGGCTTACCACGTCTTCTTGTCCGTTATAGCTCTTAATAAGTTTTCTTTTTTGTTATTTCTCCCAAGCCCTGTTCTTCTATCCATTTGCTTAAGCCAATAAAGCATGTCACCTGTTGCTTTCCTGTGTCTCACTTTCCCTTTATCTGTCAAGTGAGTGTTAGATTTTGCAAGCTCTCCTTCCTCATCACGTGTCCCAGAAATTTCAACTACCTGTCCTTGATGTCAAGAGTAAGTTTGCTTTTTGTTTCCATTCTCCCCAAAACTTCGTCGTTGCTCACATGTTCATCCTATGGTGACCATGCAATGGTTATATATATATATATATAGTGATGATCACGTATACTGTCTTAATATGTATAGGAAAGAATATTAAAAAGTTTTGAATTTTAAAATGTACTTTTTTGGACAGTATTTGTTTATTTTTATTATTGTATTTTATATTTCAGACCGCCCTCGGTCCTTCATCAGAAACGAGTGATTTTTAAATTTGAATTAGAAACGTATTTCACGATAGCGTCCGAATATTTTTTGTGTTTATATCACGTGGTGTGTTTGTTCACAACATGCGGCACGTCCGTAGAGAAAGTCTGTCTCCCACTAAGACACGCCGAAAGCGACAGACTTTAAAAATATATATATAGTAAATGTAAAACTATCTTTAATAATACTTATAAATTTTTTTTCAGATATTCCAAGAAATTTTTATCTAAAACAAATTTATAAGTATTATTAAAGATAGTTTTACATTTACTAATATATATATATATTTTAAAATAAAGTCTGTCGCTTTCGGCGTGTCTTAGTGGGAGACAGACTTTCTCTACGGACATGCCGCATGTTGTGAACAAACACACCACGTGATGTAAACACAAAAAAAATATTCGGACGCTATCGTGAATATAATTATCTATCTATCTATCTATCTATCTATCTATCTATCTATCTATCTATCTATCTATTGTTATTATTATTATTTATTGCAAACAGTCATTTTGTTTGGGCTGGTCACCAACTAATAGCTTAAAGAGAGTTATTTGAGATCCATGACACTTTGGTCACCATGCAATGGCTTAAAGAGAGTCATTCGAGATAGATGACATCTTCGTCATCAAGCAATTTCCTAAAGGGAGACATTTGAGATAGATGACATCTTGAGATGGTTGGACGCAGGATAGCATCACGTGGCGTAGTAAGCTGATACCGTAAAACCTTAGTCAGGAAATTAATTGAGAGTTCTGTTTTTGGTGAACAATCGTGCCAGTTCGAGGTCATGGATTTATTTTTTCCAGAATTAAATGCATCACTTCTTTAGTTTATTTTCCGTGTCCCTTCAGGACGTAGACGATCACGGTCCTTTACTTCTTCCTACCCGTTGTAGCTTTTAATAAGTTTTGTCTTTTCGTTACTACTTCCATCCATAGTTCAGTCATTTAATTTGCTCAATTCAATTAATTATGTCTCTCGCTACTTTCCATTGTTTCTTTTTCTTCTATCTGCCTTGTGAGTATCAGGTTTTTCAAGCTTTCCTTCCTCATTACGTGACACAGAAATTTTAACTGCCTCTTTCTGGTGTAAAGAATAAGTTCCTTTTTTTGCATCTATTCTCCGCAAAACCTCGTCGCTGCTCAATTGTTCGGCCCATGACATCCTCAGTATTCTTCTGTAGAATTCTGTTGCTTCGAGTCTCTTCATCTTTGAGGAGATTGTCCAACATTCGCTGGCATACAGGAGGGCAGATATCACGTAACAGTTTAGTACTCTTTTCTTTGTCTCTAAAGAATTTTCCTGTCTCTTAATATTCTGCTTAGCTTTTGGAACACGTCTTTGGCCATCCTAATATGTCTTCCGATCTCAGTGTCGCACTTTTCGCCCTCTGCTCGAACACTTCCTAGGTATTTAAGTTTCTGTAACTCATAAAACCAACGAAACATTTATAAGCACGTAAATAGTAGGACTTAAATGTTGGGGATCACCACTTTATGGATACAAGAATGGACTCGCCTGATGTGTACATATAATCCTGCCTATACAGAGAACAGTAGTTGCAAAGCAGCACTTGCCTTTGCTACTATGACACTGTCAGCTCTCTGCCTTCGGGTAGAGGGCGTTCTCTGCTTCCGAGCAGAGAGCAATAACCCAGTCGTGGTTCCGCCGAAGTGTAGAAGCACGACTGAGCAAAAATAGACAGACATTTTTTGGCCGGGCCATATAGCCCGGAAATCCCAGTCATAACTGACCATGTGTCACATGTTTCCCTTACTGGGAGGGACAACTAAATATAGTTGCAAAGCAGTACTTGCCTTTGCTACTATGACACTGTCAGCTCTCTGCCTTCGGTTGGAGAGAGCTCCCTGCTTTCGGGCAGAGAGCACTAACTCAGTCGTGGTTCCGCCGAAGGGTAGAATCACGACTGGGGAAATATAGACAGATATTTTTGGCCTGGCTATATGGCCGGGAAGACCCACATTAAAAAGACCTTGTGTCACATTTTGCCTTAAGTGTGAAGGTGACTAAATACTGTTGCAAAGCAGTAATTGCCTTTGTTACTGTCAGCTCTCTGCTTTCGGGCAGAGAGCACTAACCCAGTCGTGATTTAGCCGAAGTGTAGAATCTTGACTAGGGAAAGATAGACAGATAATTTTGGCCGGTTTACTTGACCCGGATGACCCACATTAAAAAGACCTTGTGTCACATCACGCCTTAAGTGGGCAGGTGGGTAAATACCGTTGCAAGGCAGTAATTACCTTTGTCACTGTCAGCTCTCTGCCTTCAGGCGGAGAGCACTAACCCAGTCGTGGTTCCGCTGAAGGGTAGAGTCACGAATGGGGAAAGATAGACAGATATTTCTGACCGGGCTATATGGCCCAGAAGACCCACATTAAAAAGACCTTGTGTCACATTTTATTTTACGTGGGAAGGTGACTAAATACTGTTGCAAAGCAGTTGTAAAGAGTAGTTGTAGAGTTGTACAGTCGCTTAGTTGGTCAGTAAGTTGGTGCATAGTAAGTTGGAGTCTTTTGCATATAGACTCATTACCCGAACATACTTTTACACTACAAGACTGTAAATATTGATTCCTACTAACAGTATTCCTAGTATTCCTGAATTGACTAACCTTTGTTCCAGTTTGTATATTTTTGTTCAATATAACTTACATTTTCTATCTCCATATCAGCTTTTGTTATTTATTAACTTGTCGGACGGAGGCAGGACTAAATGGTAGGTACTAAACTGAGACCTGATATTATTGGTAAGGTTATAAATGAAAATAAAAAAAAAACAGAGTAGGACCCAAAATGGAATCTTGTTGGTGGGGGGGGACACCCGCATTAATACAAAAGTACTGCATCTGGCGGATTTTATTTTGCAAAGTTGAAATATGTGATACACTAATGTTTGCCTATGCTTAAAAATACATAAAGAAACAATTAATTATGCTCTCATTTTGTGGTGTTCATAAAAGTAATACTCGCACTCTTCAAGTTACATGTGCTATCCTAGTTGTTCCTGCTGTTCAAAGTCCTCAACTTCTGTTATTTGGTAAAGTAAGTTTGTATGGGATGTGCGTTGTGGTACAGTGGATATCGGCTCGGAATGAGATACCAGAGAGCCGAGTTCGAATTCCATTTGAATCCATTGTATTCACTTACGCGCAAATACCCTTGGGAAAGGTATTAATCCGTCTCTTCCTTCCAGTTATGGGTTAAATAGCAGGGCAGATTGTGTTCTATAGCCTTGGTCGGCAACCAGTCTACCGCAGAAAGCAATGGCAACCTACTGCGGGATAATCTTCTTACACTTGGAAGTTGTGTCGAATGTCAACGTCTTTGTTGGTTCCGATCCATAGGGAATGATGGCTAAGAACATTTCCTCTAAAAATTTATAGACAAATCCTACAAATGCATACTGGGATTTCTTTCTAACCAACAAAAATGAACAATTCTAATTCCCAACATTTTCGTTCTTTCTTGTCTTAAAATCAAAATGTTATAACCAATTGACTGTATCCCTTTTGCATGTGAACCCAATTCCTACTTTGTAAAATTTTGCCTTATTACTCTTACTTTGCAGAGTTTTTACTTTATTATAGTTTTTTTTTGTACTATTTTGTCCTGTTCTTTTACTGCTTATTGTTTAATGAGAACTTTGTCATTTATACTTAATAATGGTAGCCAAATACGCACACCCTTCAAGTTACATGTGCTATCCTAGTTGTTCCTGCTGTTCAAAGTCCTCAACTGATGTGGCTTCTGTTAATTGATAAAGTAAGTTTGTATGAAATGATTGCTAAAAACATCTGCTCCCAAAATGTTGTGGAATAGTTTTCGCCCTGAAGGTTATAATCGTGCTATGTCGGCTACTGATCGACTTAACGCACCCAAAATGTTAGGAACTTGGTAATCTTCCACTGAAAGCTGACTCCTTAGTATTCAGCTAAGTGTCGATTCATATCAACTGCCTAGTAGTTATACTGAACTCCATTAGAAGTCTAAAAAACTCTAATGAACTTCCCAAGAACTCCCAAGAACTTCTCTCGTAAGCTTTTTGTTAACTCATATTAATATAGAAGGGAGATTCCATTATCTGAGGAATAGGTGTGTTTCCCCATAACATAAACGAAAATAAAAAAAAAACAGAGTAGGACCAAAAATGGAATCTTGGGGTAAAAAATACCGCATCTGGCTGGTTTTATATGCAAATTTGAAATATGTGATACACTAATGTTTACCTATACTTAAAAATACATAAAGAAAAAATTAATTATACTCTCACTTTGTCGTGTCCATAAAAATTGATTAAATAAAAATTAATTATATTGACAAAATTAATTATAATAAAATAATTAAAACAATTATAATTATCATTAATTCACTCATTCTAAACCAATGAAAATCAACCTTACTTTTCTCCTCTACATACACAATCAAGTAAAAGTCTCGCTATCGGACAAGCACTTTACACGGACAGGTCATTAACACATGCATCAACTACAAATACATCTCATGTTCTTTTTCAAGCTATAATAACATTTATCTTCGAGGGAAAAAACACTAGATGCTTCTTGCATTTTCCGATTAAATTAATTATATCGTCACTGTGACGTGTCCATAAAAAATTGAAAATTATTTATAGTAACATAAATGATTATAATAAAATAATTATAACAATCATAATTATCATTAATTCTCTCTTTTTATATCAATGAAAATCGACCACACTTTTCCTCTACACGCACAAAGATGTGACAGTCTCATTATCAGGCAATCAGTGCATATAGACAGGTCATTAACACTAATGTTTACCTATACTTAAAAATACATAAAGAAACTGTTATTTATACTCTTACTTTGTCGTGTCTATAAATATACAAACCACGGACAAATGGTAGACTTATATACATGTATGATATATTTTGGAGAGAAAGTTTATCTCGCACGAACCAGTGAATTCATTTTCTTTGCTGCTGATCTAGCAATGGATTCAAAAGAATCTTTCCACTTCATATCAGCCGAGAATATTAACTCGAGAAGGCGGAACGAGTCAGTTTCCTGGAGGGTAGAATCAGCCGAGGAGGAAAGAAATGGTCTTTGACGTGATTGACAGAGGGAAATTTCGTTTTGAAGGCGTTAAAATTAACAAGTCATTCCTTGTCCCAGTTAACTGTAGGTCATTTGACTGTAGGTCATTTTTTAGACCAGTTCCCCATTTGAGATTATCCAAATTATCAGACTTACACTCAAGGCAGGAATAAATGGCTGTGTCATCAGCAGAGATATCAAGCTGAGAACTGGTGTCATCAGGAAGATCATTGATGAAAATTAAGTACAAAGTGGATCCAAGCGTTGAGCACTGGAGGACACCTTCATTAGTGTAAAAAGATCTAGAAGAGTGGCCGTTCAGACAACTTTCATTTCAAGATTTGATAAAAATAAACTGAAAAATTTAAAAAAATCCCCCCAGAAATAACATAGCCTTTCAACTTATGCTGAAGACCCCTGTATACAGGTCATTAATACTAATGTTTACCTATACTTAAAAATACATAAAGAAAAAATTAATTATACTGTCATTTTGTCGTGTCCATAAAAACTTAATTAAATAAGAATTAATTATATTGTCAAAAAATAATTATAATAAAATAATTATAACAATTATAATTATCATTAATTCACCCATTCTAAACCAATGAACATCAACTTTACATTTCTCCTCTACACATTCAAACAAGTAACATTCTCACTATCGGACAAGCCGTTTACACGGACAGGTCATTAACACATCCATCAACAGAAAGTCATCTCATTTTCTTTTTCAAGCTATAATAGTAACATTTATCTTCGAGGTAAGAAAACATCAGATGCTTCTTGCATTTTCCAACTAAATTAATTATACCGTCACTATAACGTGTCCATAAAAAATTAAAAAACATCAAAGTGTCAAAAATAATTATAATGAAATAATTATAACAATCATAATTATCATTAATTCACTCTTTTTAAATCAATGAAAATCGACCACACTTTTTCTCTACACACACAAAGACGTGGCATTCTCATTATCAGACTATCAGTGCATATAGACAGGTCATTAACACGTGTGTCAACGAAAATTTCATCTCTTTTTCCTTTTTTCGGCCATAGTAATTTTTACCTTTCAGCAATCAACAAAAATTGGAAGAAAGAAAACCCCAGATTTCTTGTGTTTTTCCATCTAAATTATCTGGACTCTCATTTCACATATTTATAAAAAAAATACGAGAAAGGCTGTAGAGACTCTTTATCTTATCCTTCTGTCAAATTCCGATTCATGTTTTGATCTACCGTGGCAGTCATAGTGAACTAGAACCGCAGAAGTGCAGAAATGGGGAAAAGGACTTTGCCTTATTGTTGACGAAAGAGAGTTCTTCTTTGTCTGGCTTGTAGGACTTCAATCTTAGAAAAGTCTATATGGCGAAGAAAACGGTGGAAAATGCGTCGAAGACGAAAAAATATGACACCTTTTTTAAAATGCTTAAAATGTTTATAGAAATCGGGACCAACAAACTTCTACTGATTCGTTGTCGTATTCAGTCGTTTCTTCTACCTCCCTTTATTTGAGGATTACCTTCTCATTATGTAGTATGTCAAGAACTGGTATGTGGATCAAATTATGCCAATGGATCTTGCCTCCACGTCTGGTGTGGCCAATCAGAAAAATCGCTTGGTGAATAAAGGCCGTTGCATTTTTTTTTTAATAACGGCAGTCGGGATTTTTGTCAGATTGGTGAGCGAAAGGACGTTTTTGTTGCGCTGTGAAGTGAAGATTGGATTTTTATCCCCGTTTGTTGTTACTTCGTTGCTAATTGGACTGTACACAAAAGATTTACGACCAAATTTATTACTTGCTTACGGATGTGCGCAGTGGATATCGGCTCGGAATGAGAAATCGAGGAACCGAGTTCGAATTCCAGTTGAATCCATTGTATTCACTGACGCGCAAATACCCTTGGGAAAGGTATTAATCCATCTCTTCCTTCCAGTTATGGGTTAAATAACAGCACAGATTGGGTTCTCTAGCCTTGGTCGGCAACCAGTCTACCGCAGAAAGCAATGGCAACCTACTGCGGGATAATCTTCTGCCCAGTCAGTCATGTCTCTTTCAAGACATGATCGCCCAAGCGTGTATCGCGCATGGCACTTAACTGACTGACTGACATTTGAGCCGCAAACCACCATTTTTATCAGTGTTACTGCCTCTCCTTTTTCCAACACCGCATAACAACCAAATAATAAATAAATACAAGTTTTGTTGTTTTCAAGTTTTACTGTTTCTCATTTTTATAAATATTTTTGTATACATAAAATTAAAGGGGTTTATAGGATAGATTCTGCAGGGAAAGTTTGTCTCGTACGACAGAATGAACCAACTTTCCAATCTGCAAACCTAGCAACTGATTCGATATAATCACTCCATCTATCTATCTTTTTTGTGGTTGTGGTATCAGTAAAAGAAGATTGTCAGAGAAATTACCATGAAAATACTTCTAGAAAAGACAGAAGGAAGCCACATCACATCAGTGAGAAAGTGACTGAAGGCGGGTTAACATGTCGAGATCGATTATTTTGCAAATCCTTCATTGGATTGTGTCGAGAATCTCAAGATGAATAGCAAGAACACCTGACCAGATATGGCAACAGTATTTAATGCATGGACGAATGGTAGATTTATAAATGTGCAAAATAGATTCTGACAAGTAAAACTTTCTGGCTCGGCACAGTGACCAAACCTTCATAGCAGTAGATGCAGCTAGAGATTGAATGTTGTCATTTCTTTTCAAGCTGAGATAGTGAGGACAAGGTGGTGCAGTGTGATGCTCGCTAGGAGACTAGCATCATCCATTCCGGTGGATAGGTAGGAAGCTTTCTCTATGACGGGTAAAGGAGAGCAGCTTTGTTTTGGAAGAACTTAAATTTACGAATTATTTCCTACCCAATTCGATCACGTCATTTTGAATAGCAACATCCAGGTTTACTTTGTAAAGCTAGGCAGATTTACTATTGGGACAGAAGTAGGTGAAGGTGCCATCTGCATAGATGCCTACTTATTGATGGAAGATCATTGATGGAGATCATAAAAAGCGTAAAGCCTGGTATAGTGATGTTCGTTAGCAAATCAGCGATAGACCTGGCGAAATGGAAGCCATATTGCTTGTCAAAGAGAAGGTCGTGAGGTCAGAGATGTGAGATGCCTCACTATTTCAGTATTAATAATGGAATCGAATAACTTACTAAAAAGAAGTGAATGGCCAATAGGGCGACAATTAGAGGGATCAGAAAGCTTCCCAGAGTTCTTAAAAACAGAAGCTACAGAGGAGAATGTCCAACAAGCAGGAAAGGAAGTTTCCCTGATTGGTCAAATATTTCACAAGATGATATTAATTTCTAACCAATAAATACTTTGATTTAAATTGTATGGTTTATGAAATCTTCTTGTACGTTTGTAAATATTATCTGTTATTGGGTAAAAAATAAAGATTGGGTGTGTTTTAAATATGGTATATTATTTTCTATACAGTTACTGTTGGTTGAAATTTATAAAACCTTTGTCATACGGTAGCTTTTTTTTTAGATTTCTCAAGGTCATTGTTACATCTTGTTTTAACATCAATGAGATTTTACTTACTATACTCGAATGGAAGTCATGAGTTATCTCCCTCTAAGCCTGCAAGTTACTTGTTCACCACTGCTGTAGCCTCATATTGGACTCACAACTCTTTTGGGTCAAGTCATTGGAACTAACCAACGTCTATATCCACTGGGCCATGTGTCCATGTGTGGATATAGACGTTGGTTAGTTCCCGTGACTTGACCCAAAGAATTGTGAATTCAATAACCGGCTACAGCAGTAGTGAACAAGTAACTTGCAGGGTTAGAGGTAGATAACTCATGACTGCCAAAAGAGGCACTACGACGTAAGGAATGGAGATCATATACCCCAGCGACTGTAATAAATGGTTCGGTTTGAAATCCCTAGCACCTGAAGAAGGCCGGAGCGTACAACGGCCAAAACGTCATACAAATGGCAACAAAAAAATGAGAACAATAGTCCGAATAATGTAAATACTGTACTATTTTTTAGCTTTTTTTTCTGTTTCTCCAAAGATATTTCTTTGTCGGTTTTTATCTTTTCCTGAATCAGTAACGGATCTTCTGATTCATAATGAGATAAAATTTATTAAATTTCTTATTTTTTTTTCTAGTAGTAGATAGGCTCTCCTATGGCCCAATTCGTACACCTCTCCTTCTATTCAGCAGGAGTACAGGCTTACCTCTTGTTTCCCGTTTAGGAAGGAGTTCCGTGTTCTTTTCCTTTACTAGCAACGACACAAACAAAACAGTCAGTGATTCTTTGGAGAACACTGAATTAAAAGTAACTCTCTTCTCTTCGTCACTTTTACAAAAAATTCACAATTACGTGTGAAATTCTAAATAAAAAAATGATTGACCTCGTACTGAAAGAAAAAAACGGATTTCGCGGTCAGATGTTAAATTTTCTAACCAATGGAAGGAAGCGATTTGAAAAACTGAGGGAAAAGTTAACAAGTCTATGTTCAAAGGTCTTTCGGTATTAAAAAAAAGGAAGAAAGAAAGCCGAATCAGTCAGTGAGATAGAAGCAGTCAGTGAGATTTATTCTTAATTAGTCTTAATTAGAGACTTATTCTTAATTAGTCAGTGAGATAGAAGCAGTGATATCATAGACCAGCAACATGTGACAAAAGAAACTTCAAGTCTCACCTGGACGTAAGGTTCCGTCACACATTCGTTCTTCTTCTATTTCTCATTTGCTATTTTCCTTTACCTCTTCTTCTCTAAATTCAACATTCCTGCAATCAACAAAAAAGAAGACGGCAACAACAACAACAACAACAACAACAACAACAAAATACTTCAACTGACTCCTAAAAACTAACGTCCAACAAGTACAGTTTGTTTTATTGCTTTACCTCACTTTTCACTTTCTCGCCGGCCATAAAAAGGAAAGGAACACAGACTTTATTAGTAACCTGTTAATATTTCTGTCTACACACATTCTTAACTCCTTACTACTATTTCTCATTGAACATTTAACTTTTTGTAATAAATTGTATAACCTTTACTTGAGTAAGTACGTAAATTTTCTCTTTGAACATTTAACTCCTACAAATTCATCTTATTCTGTTATGTTAATAAAATTCCACTTATTTTACAAATCAAACTCTTTTATTCTTCCACAGTTCAACCTTCTGATAATTCTAATAATTTTGAGAACTCTGATTATGGATCTAATAAACCTATAATTTGTGGGGATTATCGGCCATGTTTGTGAATTGGCCTTTTACCAGACATGGCTGATCGTCCCTACTATAATTCTTCACTGATGATCATGTGATAGTGACTTCAAACAAACCATCTCCATCAACAACAAAAAAGGTCAGTGAATCTTTGTTAGCAATAAAAGTCTTTTTTCAACCACAGGATTTATTTTCGGGTTCAACTATTTAAGAACATTTTCGAAATCTTGGATTTTTCTTTGAACCAACGACTCAAAGACTAGTTTTATTCATTTTTAACTCTTTTGAATTTATATAAATGCGTTTTTATCCAAGTGAATAAAGAATGAAGAAAGTATTAACAACGTTCAAAACATTAACTTAAAACAGTGCTCAGTATAGAAATAGAGCTATGAATATTTGTTATAAGTTCTCAGAGAGAAATAGATCCAAACATTTGGTATGTTTTAATATAAAAATGATTTTTTCAGGTATTCTAAAGTCTTTACCTCGTACAATTTTCCAAAAATAAAGGAAAAGTGAGATTTTTTAATCTTCTTTTTCAAAAATAACGATTAGCACCATCATTATTAACTACCTGATGAAACATTGTTTTTTATGTCGAAACAAGATGTACACTTTTGTAGTAACTTTTAATATATATATATATATATATATATATATATATATATATATATATATATAGTCTTACTTTATCTTTGTTTGAAATTCAGACGTTTACATTTTTAATAAAACAAAACCTGGTTGACGGAATTTTCAACATAGATACCAACCTGAGAGATATTCAGATCAATTCACTGGTTTAATAGAACAGCTATTTTGAGTTAAATATATTTAAGACCGAACATGTGAGCAATGATGAGGATTTGGAAAGAATGGCAACGAAAAGAAAATTAATAGAGAGCACCAGGAAAAGACAACTGAAGTTCCTGGGACATGCAATGAGGAAGGAGAGCTTGAAGAACTTGATACTGACAGGCCAGATAGAAGGAAATAGAGACAGAGGAAGGCAACGGATAACATATTTGAAGGGCCTGATCAGGTGGATGACAGAACGGGGTTTGCGAGTTGTAACTGGAGAAAACATACTAAGAGTCACCAGGGATAGGGAGACGTGGAAAGCCATGATCGCCTACGTCCTGAAAGGAGAGGACACATAGAAGAAGAAGATATTTCAGGTAGTCTGTGTTAGGCTGCAGTGGATATCGTCTCGGAATGGGAAATCGGAAACTCAAATTCGAATTCCAGTTGCATTCACTTACGGGCAAATACCCTTGAGAAAGGTATTAATCCGTCTCTCATTCCAGCTATGGTTTAAATGGCAGAACAGACTGGGTTCTATAGTCACAGTTGGCTAACAGTCTACCGCAGAAAGTAATTGCAACCTACTGCGATGAAAATCTTCTCCCTAGTTATTGATCGATTTGTCTTTTTCTACATTTGTGCATATCTATCTATCTATCTATCTATCTATCTATCTATCTATCTATCTATCTATCTTTGTAAGTATGTTTACTTTGGTATCTATCTATCTATCTATCTATCTATCTATCTATCTATCTATCTCAGTCTGTTCATTATCTATCTATCTATCTATCTATCTATCTATCTATCTATCTATCTATCTATCTCAGTCTGTTCATCTATCTATCTATCTATCTATCTATCTATCTATCTATCTATCTATCTATCTATCTCAGTCTGTTCATTATCTATCTATCTATCTATCTATCTATCTATCTATCTATCTATCTATCTATCTATCTATCTAGTTGGTAACCAATCTACCGCAGAAAGTAATTGCAGCCTACTGTGATGAAAATCTTCTGCCTAGTTTGCCATGTATCTTTCTACACATAATCGCCCAAGCATGTGTCATGTATGGCACTGAACTAAGTGATATTTGAGACGATTCATTTGGCAATATTTTCAACGGTTTCGATAAGGAGTGAATAAATAACAGGAATATGTATATTTCTTGTCATTAGTCGAGAATGAGAAAAAAGCTGTGTCGCAAAAATATTAGAATCAAGCTGAGAAAAGCACCAAACAAATGAGGTTTTTTTGTGTCAATAGTGAATCATATTGCATATAAATGATATTTTATTATTAAGTGAATACAGGTTTGCAGTATTTTATGACAAAATCTGTTATTCATACGTATTCATATTTGCTTGATTCCAGACAGCATAATTGTCTGCAAAACTAACTGGCTGTTCATAGATTTCTATCTATGAACAGCCAGTTCTATTTTATATAAATTTGTTTGTACATTATCGGTGCATGCATTGATCGATTTGTCTGTTTCTAAGTCTGTGTGTGTATATCTATCTATCTATCTATCTATCTATCTATCTATCTATCTATCTATCTAATATTCTTGCCAACAAATTTATCTCTAATCCGTTTCCAATGTACAAAGGCACACATGAAGAACTATTCATATGCTGAACCAGGCATAATGGATGCTAAATATTCATGGGCTTGAAAGTATTTCCAATTGTTAAACATTTATGAATCACGAAACCAACCTGGATGTGTGCTTGAATGGAAATCAATGAGTGGCCCTTAAATGTATGGAACTTTGGAAGAATTGTTCGTGAAATAATTTTTTTTTGTGTCCTACTGAATGTATTATTGTTCGGTGTTGGTTTTATTTCATTATCTACTTATTTAATATTAATGCCCACATATGTCGTATATGTAGATTGATAGGTAGATGGATGGAGTAATAGATAGATATTCACAACTTAAGATAGATATATGCAGTAATATAGACTTCTAAAGATAGGCGGATTAGATAGATAGATAGATAGATAGATAGATAGATAGATAGATAGATAGAAACAGACTGAGATAGATAGATAGATAGATAGATAGATAGATAGATAGATAGATATGAACCAACTGAAATAGATAGATAGATAGATAGATAGATAGATAGATATGAACTGATAGATAGATAGATATAAACTGTCCAAAATAAAATAGATACGAACAAACAAATATCTAAACTTATTTATAAATGGGACTTTGTGTGTGTGTGTGTGTGTGTGTGTGTGTGTGTGTGTGTGTGTGTGTGTGGGTGTGTCCGTTACCTCTGAAACGGCTTAACCGATTTTCTTGAAAATTTACACAGTTGTACTATAAGCGTCTGCGAGTGTTTTTAATTAGATTTTGTGTCGAGGTACCCCCGATAAATATCGAAAATCGATAATCGAAAAAATCGGGTTATAGAAGGAATGGTCCGATTTTAATCAAATTTGATACACTCATAGACAAACACATAAGAAACAATATTCAGAAGTTTCAAGGTTGTAGTTCTTACAATAGTGCAGAAAATCGATAATATATAAAAGGCAAGATGTTGGTGTGTGTGTCTGTTTATCTGCCTGTATGTCTGTATTTTTTCAGCCCTTTTATTTTAGTTTTTACTTCGGGCTTGGCTCTTAGTAGGTATAATTGTAGTTCTTAGTCTCAGCCATGATACCATTTACTCAGCGGACTTATTTAGCCTCCAAATTCAGTTTACGACTATAAAAACTTATTTGATATCGATACCAGGAAATCAAAATTTGACTTACATCCATTCATTTTTCATTCTGTCTACGGTTTCGCTTTAACTGGAAACAACTATTGCTTTTTAGTCTTTCGTGCCAACGTCCAAAGATTCTGAGATCCAGGACTATGGATTAGTTTTAAAGCTTTCATTACACCAGAGCAACGCCGTGGTTATACTGTTAGTAGATAGATAGATTTAAATCTATCTATGAATATATACAAGTAGATACAGTTATGTAGCGACCAAGATAGATAGATAGATAGATAAATAGAGAGAGAGAGAGAGAAATAGAGAGATATGAAGAGATTGAGATAGATAGATAGATAGATAGATAGATAGATAGAAACAGATTGAGATATATACCTAAATAGATAGACAGATAGATACATGTGAAGTGATTGAGATAGATAGATAGATAGATAGATAGATAGATAGATATGTACAAACTAATATAAGCAGATAGATAGATAGATAGATAGATATATAGATAGATAGATATGAAAAAACAAGATAGATAGATAGATAGATAGATAGATAGATAGATAGATAGATATGTACAAACTAATATAAGCAGATAGATGGATAGATAGATAGATAGATAGATAGATAGATAGATAGATAGATAGAAAAAACCAAGATATGAAAAAACCAAGATAGATAGATAGATAGATAGATAGATAGATAGATAGATAGATAGATAGATAGATGTGAACAGAGACAGATTGATATATATTAACAGACTAACATATATATATATGTGTGTGTGTGGGGTGTGTAGATAGATAGATAGATAGATAGATAGATAGATAGATAGATAGATAGATAGAAACAGACTGAGATAGATAGATAGAGATAAATTTGTTGGCAAGAATATTAGATAGATAGATAGATAGATAGATAGATAGATAGATATGAATCGACTGAGATAGACAGATAGATAGAGAGAGAGAGAGAGAGAAATAGAGAGATATGAAGAGATTGAGATAGATAGATAGATAGATAGATAGATAGATAGATAGATAGATAGAAACAGACTGTGATAGATAGAAACAGACTGTGATAGAGAGAAACAGACTGAGATAGATAGATAGATAGATAGATAGATAGATAGATAGATAGATAGATAGAAACAGACTGAGATAGATAGATAGAGATAAATTTGTTGGCAAGAATATTAGATAGATAGATAGATAGATAGATAGATAGATATGAATCGACTGAGATAGATAGATAGATAGAGAGAGAGAGAAATAGAGAGATATGAAGAGATTGAGATAGATAGATAGATAGATAGATAGAAACAGACTGTGATAGATAGAAACAGACTGTGATAGAGAGAAACAGACTGAGATAGATAGATAGATAGATAGATAGATAGATAGATAGATAGATAGATAGATAGATAGATAGATAGTAGGATGTATAATCATATCCGAAACAAAAACAATGAAACAAATCGAAAAATCTTATTAACGTCACGTTTTACCGGCGAATCTTAAACTTTCTTTGTCTTGCTCAGGTTAAAATGAAAGAACGACCATTGTGAGTCAGGAACATATCTTAGGATTTCTGAGAATAAGTGGGTATCATCAATCAAACTAATTACCCCTGATTATCGACTCATATTTTCCAGTCTATCCGCCTGTATTTTTGCTTGTTTTATGTATATCTTTGCTAGAGCAGTATGGTATTGAGGATTTTAAATCAGAATTATTCACTCTTACTTTGATGATTATATGTAAAGCTGTAATACCTCAAATTTTTATGGAAACTGCATTTTTTTTCATAAATGATGAAATAATGGATTTGAAAGAATGTGCAGTGATGTACATGTTATCGTGGAACATTCTGCCATCCCCGAGAATGGAATGCTCTAGACTATAAAGGACGGTGACAAGCGGTACGAGGGAGAGCCAGCGTTTTAGGCAAAGGCATTCTCTATTTGATAGTTTATTCCTCTTCTACTCGTTGATTGCTTATCCGTATCTTATTGTTAATTGTCCAGTAGTACAATAAATCCGTTATATCGTATTCTGTGTCGAGTACCATTCTTCCACTAATTTTTACACTGATATTCCTTTCCGCAACAAAATGTTGTTTTTAATGTCAAACAATAATACAAATACAACAAAGACTTTTAGCATAGAGCAAAATTATTGACCCTCTTGCCTCTATAACCAATTGTATAACCATTATTCTTAATAATTACCTTTAATCTACTTTGATAATTCCATACAAAATCACTACACACACTGACTGATATTTTGCTCCATTAGTCCATGGCAAAATCCTCCTCCTCTTCTTCTTCTTCTTCTTCTTCTTCTTCTTCTTCTTCTTCTTCTCGTATGTTTGTTCCCGTTACTCCTGTCAAACCCCGTTCCGTCAACCACCTGATCAGGCCCTGCAAATATGTTATCCGCTGCCTTCCTCTGTCTCTCTTTCCCTCTACCTGGCCAGTCAGTATCAGGTTCTCCAAGCTCTACTTCCTCATTGGGTGTCCCAGGAACTTCAGTTGTCTCTTCCTGATGCTCAGTATCAATTTCCTCTTTGTTGCCATTCTTTCCAACACCTCATCGTTGCTTGCATGCTCAGTCCATGATATCCGCAGCATCCTTCTGTCGAACCACATTTCTGCTGCTTCCAGTTTTCTCCTCATTGTCGATGATATTGTCCAGCATTCACTGCCGTATTGAAGACCTGACATCACGTAGCAGCCCAGCAATCGTTTCTTTGTTTCTAGTGAAATTTTCCTGTGTTATCTCTTAGTGCTTTCTTCAAATATACACAACCGGACATAATTATCAGGCCACCCCAGTGTTTTAAAAGAAAATGATGTATTTCATACTATTTTTCAGTATTTATTGCCAAGTAAATAATTGTAGATGAACATAGAATGGTTCTTTTCTTAGTACTGCAAAATAACATCAAATGAATTTATAGATAATTAATTATTACCTAAATTGCAGTTTCATTAATGAAAGAATGAAGAACATTTTGGATGATTCGGACGAGTTCATCTTTGCTTCCTTGACTTGTAAAATTTTGCAAAATAATAATAACAAAAGAACCATTCTATTTTCATTTAGAATTATCCACTTGGCAATAAATACTAAAAATAGCATTAAATACATCATCTTCTTTAAAACACTGGGGTGGCCTAATAATTATGACGGTAGTATATATATATATATATATATATATATAGTAAATCTACAGGGTGCGATGGGTAAATTGTCGCTATTTGTCTTGCAAGATTTTGCAAAGTAATAATAACAAAAGAACCATTCTGTTTCCATTTAGAATTATCCACTTGGCAATAAATACTGAAAATAGTATGAAATACATAAATTCTTTAAAAATAAAACTGGGGTTGCCTAATAATTATGGTCGTTAGTGTACATATTAATTTTAATAGATTTTTAGTCAGAACTTAATTCTGCTGTTATTTAAGTATTTAATAACAATTCGTTTCTATGTTTTTGGATCAGTGTCAAGTTAGAACGTCCACTTTGTAATAGATTATTTTTAAAAATAGCCAAATTCGGTTTTCAGATCCATGATATCCTGTACTCTCATGAGTTCTGGTCTAGAAAAAAAAACACCTCAGAACATAATGCTCCAATCGTCATGCTTAATTGTAGGGAGGGGAATTTTTAAGTATGCTGCTGCGAATATCATGGACCGAGCATGTGAGCAATGATGAGGTGTTGGAAAGAATGGCAACGAAAAGAAAATTAATAGTGAGCATCATGAAGTTCCTGGGACGTGCAACGAGGAAGGAGGGCTTGGAGAACCTGATACTGACAGGCCAGATAGAAGGAAAAAGAGACAGAGGAAAGCAGCGGATAATATATTTGAAGGGCCTGATCAGTGGATGACGGAACGGGGGTTGCGTGGTGTAACAGGAGAAAACATACTAAGAGCCACGAGGGATAGGAAGACGTGGAAAGTCATAAACGCCTACGTTCTGAAAGGACAGGGCACATAGAAGAAGAAGAAGAAGAAGAAGAAGAAGAAGAAGAAGAAGAAGAAGAAGAAGAAGAAGAAGAAGAAGAGCTTCATTCACTTTCCTTGCATAACAAGATTTCACGTGACCAAATAATTTTAGTTTGGTTTTATCTGACCAGAAATAGCAGATTTATAATATTTACACTAATGATCTAGATGGCTTCTAGCATAAGTTAATCTGCATTTTGATTGTTTAATCTTAAGCAAGAGAGTTTTCCCTAAGCCGACAATCTCCAAGTCTTGCTTGATGAAAGCATCTAGTGACTGTCTTCGTCGATACATTTAACCCCGATGTCTTCACATCATTGACAATGTCCTTTGTTGTCAAGTGAGGGTTCTTCAAGATAATTCGAACAATTTCCTTTTCTATTTCCTCAGAAACTGAACATTTTCTGCCAGTCCTTAATTTATTCTCAACACAAAAGGTCTGCTTGTACTTCTTGATAATGTTACAAATTGTCAATCAAGAAACATTGGAACGCTTGCGAAATCTTGTTAGGAAAATGTATGTTTAAAAGCATTACTTTGGGCTTTGATTGATTGTAAATCTTTCGTTGCCGAGCGATTATGTCACATCAGATCAACTGACTGTTTTCCCTAAGAAAGACGCATATTTTTCTAACGAGTTTTCTCGATTATTCAGGCCGGTAGATATAAATAAATATTGTTTAATTAAAATAAAAACAGAGTATGTACTTAAATACAATTATCCATTTAAAATTATGTTTAAACAAATAAATTATATATATATATATATATATATATATATATATATATATATAAGGGATGAAATGCTTGATCCTTGTTTTCAAAGTTTCCTAGGTGGATAGCTTCTCAAAGGCATGGTCGTCGATCAATCCTATTTGGATAACTGCATGTCTGGACATCAACTCGCCCATTCACTAATAAATTAGAGCACTCTGGCTATTGGGCGTCTATAGTGATAATATGCATCCTAAAATGTCTGCCTTCTTCTACCGTACGGCAAAATTTACTTATTATGCAAATACAGTACAAAAGTCATTTACCGGAAGTTTACTAAAAAAGAAAATCATACCCGGAAGTTTACATAAATGAAAAAAAAGTAAGATAAAATAAGAAGGAATTATGGGAGAGGTGTTAAAAAACGAGAGTAGTATATAGTAATCTGCAGACAGATCTGTTTCGCCGTATCACAGCTCATCAGTACGGTTAGACTCCGATTGCTTTTTTACCCAGGATTGAAATGGTGTCAGTCGGCGACTCTACCCCTGAGCTATGGGCGTTCTGTGGAAGTTAGCAGACATTTTAGCGTATATTATTATACACGCCCAATAGCTAGAGCGCTCTAATTCATTTCACTGAATGAGCCATATATATATATATATATATATATATATATTCACACGATAAAGTTTGTGTGAAAATCACAAAATTTGAGTGGAAATAGGTATGCATATATCATAACTACAGGTATTTATAAATGCATGTACACGCACGCACACATGCATTCGAACGCACACACACACACACGCACACACACACACATATTTATATATACATGTGTGTGTGTGTCTGCGTGACCTATTTGAAGTAGTTGTAAACAAAATGAAAAGACTAGAAAAAGTACTTTTAAATTATTCATCCATATCTTGGCCATAATTTCTTAAATAATGGATCCCATAAAATTGTTGTTGGTGCAGACAAGTTATTGTTTCCCTTATCGGTCACACCCATTCGACTAAATTATCTTATGTCACATCGCACGGAGTCATTAAGTGCGCAATCTTTCGTTTCGTATATATATTTATGAGTGAAAGATTGCATAACTTGCACACACACACACACACACACACACACACACACACACACACACATATATATATATATATATATATATATATATATATATATATATATATATACTAGCAGTATAGCCCGGCGTTGCTCGAGTGTAATGAAAGCTTGAAAACTAATCCATGGTCCTGGAGCTCAGACTTTTTGGACGTTGGCACGAAAGACTAAAAACTACAATTATACCGACTTAGAGCCAAACCCGATGCAAAAATTAAAATAAAAAGGGTGAAAACTGATTTTGATCAGACCCGGTAGGATATCTTGATATCGATTCCCAATATCGGAGTCAAATAAGTCATCCAAGGATAAACTAACCTAAGTAAGCCCAGGAAAGCTTATCGTACTCATCGGGAGTAAAATCGGAGAAAATGAGCCATATTGATGGCTGAATATCGGTTTTTGATCAGATTCGATAGAATATCGGGAATATTGATTTCCGATATCGGGTTATTATCGATTTTCTGCACTACTGTAAGAACTGCAACCTTGAAACTTCTGAATATCGTTTCTTATGTCTATGTCTATGAGTGTATCAAATTTGATTAAAATCGGACCATTCCTTCTATAACCCGATTTTTTCGATTATCGATTTTCGATATTTATCGGGGGTACCTCGACACAAAACCTAGCTAAGAACATTCGCAGACGCTTATAGTACAACTGTGTAAATTTTCAAGAAAATCGGTTCAGCTGTTTCAGAGTCTATAGGTAACGGACACACACACACAGACACACACACCTACACACACAGAGACAAAGTTCCATTTATAAATAAGTTTATATATATATATATATATAGAGAGAGGCAAGATTTGTTAACGAAACTTGCATATATATATATATATATATATATATATATATAATAAAAGTGATGATGCTAGCGTTGAATAACAGACTATATAATTTAACATATGTTAAGTTTAAGAGAATTACTTCAAATAAATACCTCAATATTAGACTTGAGCGATGAATATTATTAAATTAGATATCATAGCATATTTGTTGATATTTCTGACATAAGGTAGTATTTACAGTATTTACATTATTCGGACTATTGTCCTTGTCTTTGTTGCCATTTGTATGACGTTTCAGTCGTTGTACGCTCCGGCCTTCTTTAGATGCCAGGAATTTCGAACCGAACCCTTTATTACAATCACTCATGCCTTGCGTAAAGTCTCGATTGGAAGCCCAGTAGATATAGACGTTGGTTAATTCCTGTGACTTGACCCAAAAAGTTGTGAGTTGAATACCAGGTAACAGCAGTGGTGAACAAGTAACTTGCAGAGTTAGAGGGAGATAATTCAAGATTCCAATCGAGTCTTTACGCAAGGAATGAAGATGATGTACCTCAGTGATTATAATAAAGGGTTCGGTTCGAAATTCTTAAGACCTGAAGAAGGCCGGAGGGTACAACGGCCAAAACGTCGTACAAGTGGCAACAAAGTTGTAGACAACTGTCCGAATAATGTAAATACTGCAAATATAACGTTGAATATTCAATGCTTCGTAATTTTTTAATTACACATAAAAACGCTCAATAAGAATCCGAGGAATGACTGAAAATATGAAAAATTCAAAAAAACTTTGAGTTGCTCTTCAATAATTATTGGACATTTTTATATTACACACACACACACGCACACACACACACACACGCACACACATACAAAACATACACACACACACCTATATAAAACACAATCTAAACTTATTTATAAATGGAACTTTGTATGTGTGTGTGTGTGTGTGTGTGTGTATGTGCGTGTGTGTTTGTCGGTGTGTGTGTGTGTGTCCGTTACCTATAGACTCCGAAATGGCTGAACCGATTTTCTTGAAAATTTACACAGTTGTACTATAAGTGTCTGCGAGTGTTCTTAGCTAGGTTTTGTGTCGAGTTACCCCCGATAAATATCAAAAATCGATATTCGAAAAAATCGGGTCATGGAAGGAGTGGTCCGATTTTAATCAAATTTAATACCCTCATAGACAAAGACATAAGAAACGATATTCAGAAGTTTCTATGTTGCAGTTCTTACAATAGTACAGAAAATCGATAGTATATATATATATATATATATATATATATATATATATATATATATATATATAAAAGACAAGATGTTTGTGTATGTGTGTCTGTTTATCTGTCTGCATGTCTGTATTTTTTTCAGCCCTTTTATTTTAGTTTTTGCTTCGGGTTTGGCTCTAAGGAAATATAATTGTAAGTCTTAGTCTCAGCCATGATTCCATTTACTCAGAGGACTTATTTAGCCTTCAAAATTCAGTTTACGACGAAAAAAACTTATTTGATATCGATACCAGGAAATCAAAATTTGACTTACATCCATTCATTTTTCTTTCAGTCTACGGTTTCGCTTTAACTGGAAACAACTATTGCTTTTTAGTCTTTCGTGCCAATGTCCAAAGAGTCTGAACTCCAGGACCATGGTTTAGTTTTAAAGCTTTCATTACACCCGAACAACGCCTGGCTATACTGGTAGTATATGGATAAAACACAAACAAATCTAGTATTTTCCAAGCCATTTTGAAGGATTAAAAATTTGAAGGATTAATCTAACTTTGGATTCATTTAAGAAAAGGCTATATATTTTTCTGACTTTCAATTCATTCAGGTAATGAAAAGAATAACTTAACATTAATCCGAAAAAAAAAAAAGGAAGAGAGAAATTTTAAAGTTTCTATTTGAACTAAGATATATATATATATATATATATATATATATATATATATATATATATATATATATATATATTAACGACTTTTTCAAACGTCACTCTTTTTGCATTCTTTTTTCATAAGAAACGCCAGCTTCGGGGCAAAAGTAATAAACTTCTATATTTATACAAATAAACACAAATACACGCTGCTGCTGCTGCTGCTTGTTGTTGTTGTTGTTGTTGTTGTTTCAGGCTTTCCACGTCTCCTTATCCCTGGTGGCTATTTAACACTTTCTCCTGTAACACCACGCAACCCCATTCTGTCAACCACCTGATCAGGCCCTTCAAATATGTTATCCGCTGCTTTCCCCTGTCTCTTTTTCCCCTCTATCAGGCCTGTTAGTATCAGGTTTCTGTAAGCCCTCCTTCCTCATAGATAGATAGATAGATAGATAGATAGATAGATAGATAGATGAGAACAGAGGGACATAGATTCTTCTTCTTCTTCTTCTTCTTCTTCTTCTTCTTCTTCTTCTTCTTCTTCTATGTGCCTCGTCCTTTCAGGACGTAGCGATCATGGCTTTCCACGTCTCCCTATTCTTGTTGGCTCTTAGCACGCTTTATCCTGTTACACCACGCAACCCCGTTCTGTCATCCATCTGCTCAGGCCTTTTAAATATGTTATCCGCTGCTTTTCCCTGTCTCTCTTCCCCTCTATCTGGCCTGTTTGTATTAGATTCTTCAAACCCTCCTTCCTCATTGCGTGTCCCAGGAACGTTAACTGTCTTTTCCTGATGCTCATATGAATCTCCCTTTCGTTTCCATTCTTTCCAACTCCTCATCATTGTTCACAGGCTCGAACTTTTCTCTCTTTCGTTTTAGATCTGATGAAGCCTTCACTGGAGAAATGCATTATCAAATCTCTCCTCTCTTTTCATACAACATTTCCATTTATCAGATTGGAAACTTATATATATATATATATATATATATATATATATATATATATATATATATATATAGATAACCTAAAGACCCAACAAACCTACCTAGGTATCACCTAACTGGATTTTCAGGGAAGGCTGGCTCTTTAGGTTATCTATTTTGTCTGCTCTGCTTACTTATTGAGCGCTTTTTTGCTATAGATTTAAATGTTGAATGAAAATAGATTTGATAATGCATTTTGCCTCTCTTTTCATGTAACATTTAAATTTATCAGATTGGAAACTTTAAATTTTGTCAGGATTTCAATATCCTATTTAAATATAACATATACAGGCGATGTTTTTAGCGATGGAAATGTTTGGATGCCCGAATACGGTCAGCACATTAATTACGAACATGGCCATGGATTTAATAAATGTTGAATACTTCAATTACCTCGGTATACGGATTTCTTATAACAAATTTTGTATAAGAGAAACAAAACTGACCATAGAACAGGATATGCAACAAGTAGCAAATTGTTACGAAGACAAAGCCTAAAAACTTAAGCCATCTTCTGAAATATCCTCATCAGATCAAGACTTTCATAAGTGTGTCTTGCTTGGCACCAAATTCGTTCAAAAATATCTAAACTGTCAGCTGTATACAATCGTTTTCTAAGATCAATGATAAAAATAGCTTTGACCAAGTGAAGGCTTGGCGACGTTCATTCATTTTTCAGGTGTTAGAAATTTCGAACCTAACCCTTTATTACAATAACTGGGGTATATGAATTCCATTCCTTGCCTAATTCCTCTTCTGGAAGGGTATTAGCTGGTCGAGGACCTGCGCGCAGTAGGCATATCGACACTTCAGAATTCTTGCGACTCTCTGTTGGATTCATGCCGTTTTGGACTTATATTCAAAACCAGCCTTTGAGATTTCACTTGCCCGATCGACTCAGTCGATTAAAAACTTAATTGGGCGATTAAAGTTTATTGCTTTACTCGCCCGCGGTAGATTAAAAATCTCGCAATGTAACGTGTCCCTTCAAATATAGAAAAATGAAATCTGATTTATTTTGCAACCCAAAAGTATGCCATTGAAGATTCACAAGTTACTTAGAATGACCTACAATGACATTATTGAACTCATTGGTCTTATGCATGGCGCCTGATTTACGTCGAAATGTGTGGTTAAACAAAAGACAGTGAAATTCCGCAATCATCAAAGCAAGATTTGACAAATGGAATTTAGTTTGACAAGCTCCTGTCTCGCCTTTATCGTCCCAGTCATTGTAATTATTCGTTTAATTAACGCTTCCAGAGTGGAGCCAAAATGTCTCTGTTGCTCAGATTAAAGACGCTCACAGATTTTTAGAAACTCATTTTGAAAAATATTATCCTTCACTCAAGTTTACGGAAAGTAAAAACGAACATTTGAAGGAAAGAAAAAAAATACGCATACTTCTTTTAACCACGCACCGAAAAACAAATTATACAGGTAAGTAATTTTTTTTTATAGAAAATCGTTGAGAAAATCAGATTTGTTATTTTTTCATCATCTATGTGATGAAGGTTGTAGACAAACAGAAGAAAGAACGTACGAATTTAGGTATCCCCACTCAATTGCCAAAAAAAAAAAAAAAAAAATACAGCATATCATGATGCTAAAAGAGCTTAAACTTGATAAAAACAAAGTTTAATCATCAAAATGTTTATGCTATTATTAAGAGGAAAGATCAAATTATGTTGTTATTATTTCTAAAAAAAAAATTAAACACGTTCGAAATTTTAATTAAAATTTCAATTTTTATTTTCTGTCAGCGATTCAAGCTATGTTTACGTAAGGCGACTATTAAGAAAATGGAGTTGGTCGAGTAAAATTATTTTGGAGCTAGTAAATTTTCCCTCGCTCTCGACCACCGGTCGAATGATTTCTTTTTCAAATCTCAAAGGCTGTTCAAAGCTCAGACAATGCCAATCCATTATTGTCAGAATACCCTGCCCACGAGGCACTCCGGCCAATCGCTGACCATTCTTTCTTTGAACTTGCCTTTCTGTAATAAAAGAAACTGAAATACGTTTCCACAGGATTCAAAATCAAATAAAGAAACCCGATAGGGTGATAACACAACATACGCGATACACGCTTGGACGATCATATCTATTTCTTGACATCATTGACTGGGCAAAAGATTTCCTCGTAGTAGGTTGCCTGTGTGTTTTTTTCTTTTTTTTTTTTAATCTTTTCACCCTAAGCAAGGCATTCCACTGCCACTATTGCGCCAGGGTTTACATAGGGGAAAGTGATGAGAAAGAGTGGTTAGATATAGGAAATGTCAGAAGGAGGGTGATAGACGGGTAGGGATACCGAGGATGAGGGTTGGGTAGATGGGAAGAGTGTTTGAGAGAATGGATGCGAGTTAGTGTGTTAGGAGGTATCTATTGACCTTACATTTAAACTCCTCGCAATTGTAGCTGTTGGGGAAGCAAGCATGTGAAAGGGAATTCCACAGGCGGGAAGTGCGAGAAAAGAAGCTGTTGGAATAGAAATTGCGGTTACATTTTATCTGTTTCACTGTAAAAGGGTGGAACGTAGTTGCTAATTTAGTATCTCGCGCAAATTCGTACCTAGTGGGCACCAGTGATCTAAGTTCATCGGAGCAGAAACCGTGAAAGTATTTATAGAAGAGGCACAGGGAAGCCACGTCTCTCCGGTGTAAGAGTGACAGCAGCTGATCTGCCAAGTTGGTATCGATCACATTATAGACTCTCCGTTGTATTTTGTCAAGAACCCTGAGGAGAACAGCAGGGGCACCCGACCAGATGTGGCAGCAGTATTCAATGCAAGGGCGGATGGTAGATTTATATATGTGCAGGATAGATTCAGACGGAAAAAACTTCCGGGCCCTGCACAGAGAACCGACTTTCAGAGCAGAGGATTTAGCAATGGATTCGATATAGTCATTCCACTTAAAGTCCGCTGTGAGTGTGAGGCCAAGGAGGCGTAGTGCTTTGCTCTCTGGGAGGCAAGCCTGTTTCATGCTAATGGGAGGTAAGTGCGATTGTCTATGATGATTAATTGATAGCAGCTTCGTTTTGGAAGTATTGAAATTTATGAGCCATTTCTTACCCCAGTCCACTCCGGATTGGAAGTCTTTTTCAAGCTCGGCAGTGAGGTTCGCTTTGTCGCCCACACCAGATTTTTGATCAAGGTGAGAGTAAACTGTGGTGTAATCGGCAGTGTGTGTCTGTGTTTGTGTTTTTGCATGTGTTTTTTTTTTTGTGTATAAATGACTAACCTCGTATATTATTTCATTTTAGTCCAAATAAACTTCTTCTGATTTTCATTCTGTGTATTTTCGTATACACACACGTACATACACGCACCCTCATACAAACGAACATCTATATAGAAACGCGTAACAAAGAAAATGTGCTGACGAACTACATCCCTAAATAAATTTAATAATATCAGGTCGGTGCAAAAGTTTTTACCGCTTTAAAATTTCATCGTGAAAATAAAAAACTGTGTTTTTGAAAATCTTTATTCATAACAATAACGACCTTTGCTCTCTATAACTTCGCTTGTGAAATTCTTTAGGTTTTGATGTGAAATATGAATCTAACTCTCATGTCGTGATGTTAACCTAAGGCCATCTAAATGGTTTTGTAATCCTCGAAATAAGTGATAATCCGAGGGAGCTACGTCAGGAGAATATGCAGGATGGGGCAAGATGGCACCTGTCATCACCTGTGACAAGCCTACCCAAAAATGATATCTGAAGGTGTCGTGAAGACAAAGATTCGTAACAAGAAACACGTTATCGAAGGTTCTCTGGAGAACATGGATGAGAATATTGCAGAAAAGTATGAATGATGCTTTAATAATCTGAAAGAAAAAGTTATAAATTAATCATGATGATATGTTTAAGCAATAACAATAGGCATAAAAGAAATTACAATGCTTTAAAATGCACCTTTTACAGACCCGCAAAAACTTTTGCACCGACCTGATATTAATGATCGGCAGTAAAGGTTTATCCCTTGTTTCCTGTTTTGGGTCAGATTTCTAATTCTTTCTTCTCATTCACTTTCGCACCCGTAGACCCTTACGACTTAATGGCATTCTGTTGCCTTCTGTGTCGTCTTGCTATCAATGAAAAGGATCATTTCTTTTTCGTATTCGTTTTATTTGGATCCGAAGAGGCAGTAGGATAAGACGACTGACCTCACAGGAACGAATGTCGCACATTGGCTCAACGTCCCTCCACGTGTGGGTTAGCTGGTTGCAAACATGGGTGTGTGTCGATTCAAAATTGTTGAAACCCTCTGTTGGTGTCGCGTCGTTTTGGACTTATATCCAAAGCCCAGACAAAGCCAATCCATCACTGTCAGAATGCACCGCCCACAAGACTGTCCGGCCAATCGCTGACCATTCTGGCCCTGACCTTCAAATCTTGTAGCAAAAGCTTCCACCCCTAATTCCTCTCCCCTGTATTAAATTAGTCAGTGTGATACTCTCCCCACTCATACCCCTGACCTCTTCCTCTTTTCCACCCAACCGATTTCAGCTCTAAGCTCAATAATTATAGTGAGATTATGTGCAGTCTCTTGTGAAAAATGGCAGGGAATTTTCAAAACTCTTGACAATGTTTGGACTTGACGTGAAGTCGTTAACGAAGCTAACCCTAACCCTAACCCTAACCCTCTGGCCCACCCTCTG
The DNA here is from genome assembly GCA_037127315.1 of Ascarosepion bandense. Lineage (NCBI taxonomy): Eukaryota > Metazoa > Mollusca > Cephalopoda > Sepiida > Sepiidae > Ascarosepion > Ascarosepion bandense. Next base: position 535,913 of record JBBBDQ010000317.1, read on the forward strand.
GCCCACCCTCTGTTTAATGATAGAGGAAATGGTAGTTAACAGTTCTGTATTGTTTACAAACTTTAAAGTCATTTTTCTGTAGCATGAGGGCCTGGAGGAGAAGATGGCTTCCGACATTATGTAGTCTGTAAGTCTGACCAAGAAGCGAGTCGAAAATAATTTCTAATGATTTTATCATTTAGTCAGTTATGGGGAAAATAGGGTAGACCGAAGAATATTCAACATACTCCACCGCTCATTAGTGAAAAGTTCATAGGGGGCATTATCTAGAGATACCTGTGTGTGTGTGCGCGCGCGTCTCTCTCTCTGTATATATGTGTCTCTCTGTGTGTGTGTGTGTGTGTGTGTGTGTGTGTGATAATATAAATTTTGAGGGATTGTAAGGAGACACGTATTACTTACAATAGGAAGTTGTTGAGAACCATGAATGCCCACGTCCCGAAGTGGCATGGCGCATGGAAAAAGATTTTGATTTCATATCGTCTTTCTTCTGCTCTCTCTCACACACTCTTTCTCTCTTTTCATATCTCCTTGCTTTCTTTTTTCTTCCTTTTCCTCTTATGGACTCTCACGTTCTCAGTCTCTCACTCTCTCTTTCCTGCTCCTCGCTCTCTTCTTTATCGCTCTTTCTTTCTTCTTTCCTCTTCTTTTCTCACACTTTAGATTTTGTTCTCTCACTTTTTTATTCTCTTTGTCCTTTTGCTCACTCCCTCCTTTAACATTCTAAGTCACTCTCTTTCATTTGCCTACACATTCTTTCTTTCTTTCTTTCTTTCTTTCTCTAAATTATAAGCCATCTGTATTTATATTGATGCAAATTTAATTTTGTTTTTTCTTTTGTTCTCTTTACTTCTCTGTCTGTCTTTCTGTCTGTCTGTCTCTCTCTTTCTGCCATTTTCCTCACCCCCTCCTATAGCATCCCCAGTTGCTTTCTTTCTTTCTTTCTTTCTTTCTTTCTTTCTTTCTTTCTTTTATTGCCATGAGAGTGGCTTGTTGGCTTTGAGGGTTACATATTTTTCTCTAAGATTTTTTGTACTTGTTAGAGCCTCGACTTTTGTCACTGTTAGTTCACCCAATACAAGGCGTAAGAGCCACTCAAGGTAGAGAATAATTGAGTGAGAGTTTTGTAAAGGAGGTTGGAAGAGGAAGTAAAAAGGAAAATTCATGAGAACATTTAGGATAGATCTTGGTTGACCCTGGACTTAAAGAGACCGATACATTAGCTGCCAAGGAAGCATTGGTGGGTCCTATAGCCGTGGATATATGTGCGGGTGGAATGTAACTTGTCTGAACATCAGACATGGTAATAGTAATAGAGTAGTGACAGGTTAGCAATGTTTTTTTTTTCTGTGGGATAAGGGTTTCAGGGTGGGGAATATTTAAAAACAAACAAGGCCGCGGAAGAATTTTTGACCTCTCTCGATACTGGACAGTGAGGATTGGGTAACACTTAATGTTTAAAAATAAATTAACATTTATTTTATGTGAGGGTTTATGAAAAATATAAGAACCGGTGCTGTAAAAATAAAGCTAGTACACATATCAATTCTGCATTTAATCTCCTTCGAAGTAGTTCCTTTCTGAAGCTACACACTTTATTCTGCATCATTTCCATTCATGGAAGCATTCCTGGAACTACTTTTTGGGAATAATAATTAGCTGCGGATGTGCGTCGTGGTGCAGTGGATATCGACTCGGAACAACCAATCGGGGAGCCGAGTTCGAATTCCAGGTGAATTTCACGCATTCACTTGTGTGCAAATACCCTCGGTGAAGGTATTAATCCGTCTCTTCCCTACAGTTATGGGTTAAATAATAGAACAAATTAGGTTCTATAGCCTTGGTCGGCAACCAGACTACCGCAAAAAGCAATGGCAACCTAGTGCGGAATAATCTTCTGCCCAGTCAGTCATGTCTCTTTCCAGACATGATTGCCCAAAGCGTGTATCACGTATGCCACTTAACTGACTGGATGAAGATAATAGTTGGAAACATAAGTAAAGCTTCTAATGGGCATAAAGTGAGGGATCAGTTTTCTATTGTTATGAAGTAATAAACTGACCCCCCACTAATTACTAATTATTAATACAATCTGTCTTTTCTCCCTTCAGCTATACTTTAAATAACATGATAGAATATCTTCTGCCCAGTGACTCAAACGACAACCCTCCTCAAATCAGCATACCACGTTTCATGCACTCGACCTGCCTCCCAATCGGCCAATGAGCGCTCAGAACAGTAAATATAAACGGCTACGACCGACACCAATTCTAGATCCACGAAGTTGAGTCCGGTTCTCCATCCGACCAACGCTCGCCAATTTCATGTCTCCACACTTCATTGCAAAACATACACTCGACTCTGGCCTTTTTGGGTTGCCGAGGTAAGTCACTGCTGAAAAAGTCACAGTGATCAAAAAAAAAAAAAAAAAAAATCAAAAACTGATGCACAAGCCATGGTCACTGATTGAAACGCTGTGGTGAAGTGAGACGATCGCACTCTACACACTTTCCTTCCATGGACTGCTATAAACAAAAAAGAAGAAAGCAAGAACTTTATGACTTTGTATGCAAGAGTGACAGAGTTCAGGATCAATCTATACCAAACAGCTTCACTCTACGTACTAAAGAAACAATTCTGATAATTTTTATCATACCTCGCATATATGCAATTGTTTAAGAATATATCTTTGATCTTATACGCTTTGATTAAACTTAGTAGAATAAATAGTTTTATTATTCATAGAATAATAAGAATTTATTTTTAAAATTAAATTATACTTTTAAGTTTAATTCATTACTTTTATTTTTGGATTATTTTCTTACACATTTTATGCTATAAAATACATTGTAGGAGTTTAAAAAATATTCCGAATTTAATAAAATCTACTAAAATAAGAGGGTTGTAGGAACCAAATAATGGGCAAATTTGGTAAAGAGTTAATGAATTGATAATTCAATTTCAGTTCTTCTTCCTATTAAGCTTTCAATGATTCTCTTTAGCCACAGTTCCATTAAAAAAATCATTTCAATCCAAGTCAGAAACAAAAAGATTAAGTTACTGGTGCTTACTGGATGTGAAAGAATTTGAGAAAAAGAAAACATAATTGAAGAAAGAGAACAATAAAAGAACAGGAATTAAGAAGACAGAAGATAGCGGTTGCCATTGCATTTAAACTTTTGAAAATCAAACTTTACTGTGAAGCAAGGAACCGGAAGAGAGTTTGACGAGTGAGAGAAGAAACTGTTAGCATAGAATTTATAATAATATGAGAAGAAGAAAACGTTATTATGGAGAGAGAGAGAACAATAAAAGAACAGGAATTAAGAAGACAGAGGATAACGATTGACATTACATTAAATTTTTTTAAGATAAAATTGACTGTAAAGCAGGAAGCCGGAAGAGTTCCATTAGCGAGAGAAGAAACTGTTAGCATAAGACTTATAATAATATGAGAAGAAGAAAACATAATTAAGAAGAGAGAACAATAAAAGAACAGGAATTAAGAAGACAGAGGATAACGATTGACATTGCATTTAAATTTTTGAAAATCAAAGTTGGGTGGGAAGCAATAAGCCTGAAGAGGGTTTCATCAGCGAGAAAAGAAACTCTTAACATAGGATTCATAATAATATGAGAAGAAGAAAACATAATTAAAGAGAGACAAGAATAAAGAACAGGAATTAAGAAGACAGAAGATAACGATTGACATTGCATTTAAATTTTTGAAGATCAAAGTTGACTGGGAAGGAAGAAACCAGAAGAATTTTCCATAAACGAGAAGTACGATCGAAAAAAAATGTCAGCATGGTATTTATGGTTACATTGAGCGATTTCAACTCTAAAACGAAGAGATCTCACCGCCAATCTGGGACTGCGTTTCGATTTGTTAAGTAGGATACCACAGAAAAAAAAGCTCATCAGAACAATTATAATTAAAAATCACGGGGAATCTACATTATGGCGTTGGAAAAGTGCCTGGAGCCGAAATGCTTAGTTAGTACCCATAACATTGCATATTCTTTTTTGGATTTTTAGCAAGTGTCTCTTAGTACATAGCAGAAGCGCCAGAACAAATATGACAGAAATATTTGAATCGGGAGTGAATGGTAAGTTTATAAATGTTTTAAATACAGTAAACACGTTTCTACCAGTTTCGACCTAATAATTGATAGAATATATTCTTTCTAATTCATGCCAGTGGAAAATTTTAGGCCTACAAGACACAATTGATTCAATATTCTGAAGGTTAGCATTAGCCAAGCGGATGGAAATTAAAATGTTTAATAAAGAGAGGTTGCTTTGGAAGCAATCCAGTTTTTGTACCGGTTAACAAGCCAGTTTTTGTTCCGGCTAAAAAAAAAAAAAAAAACAGTTTGAAGGTCATTTTTGAGATCAGCTACCATTTTGGAAATTTGCTTAGAAACTTATTACCCTACAGCTGCTAATTCATCAGTTGTGTGTTTAATGGTCACTCTAAGGTTATTCAGTGCAAATCTCACTCTCTTGCATCGTCCTCGTTCTGAAAACATTCGTTTACCTTCTCTTTCGTCCTTGTTCAATAGAGTACCAGTCTCTAACCTCTTCTTAATGACACATACTGTCGATCTTGGAAGATGATACGTCATGGAAATCTTGTCATACCCTCTTACCATTCTTATGACACTTCACAGCTTCCTTTCTAAGGGCTGTACTGTGTCTTTAGCCTTTGACGCAGTGGTAATTGTAGAATGCACGGAACATGATTGCTTGCTGGTTTTTATTGTTCAAAGTCAAGTGCGTTGTTACTACTGATTACCATCGTCAATTGTAGTTGAGAAGGTGTCTTGTGCTGACGAGCAAAAACTAAAAGAGCGGAATTGCTTGAGAAAATCCACAAACAAGAGTATATGAAAAAAAAAAACATTTATTTAATTTGGAACTTCTTTATGTAGAGAAAATTTCAAGGATAGATCATGGAAGAAAGTGCAAGAATTGTTCCTCAAGGAGTCTGAAGAAAAGGAAAGAAAAGTTGAACCTATTCTGTTGGTGAGTTAAAGAGTGAGTCATGGACGTTATCTAAACCATGGGTGTCTAATATGGCAACACTAATTTTAACATTCTACTTCGATTTCGGCATGGTGTAAGCTTCTTGGGATTTCCATCACGTATGCTCCCAGTTTTCTTTGCTTTTTATGTGTTATGGTGAAGCACACCTATTCCTCAGATAATGGACTCTACCTCCTATATTAATAAGAATTAACTGTAAGTTAACTCGAGAAGTTCTTGGGAAGTTCATAGGAGTTCTAAGAAGTTCTAGAGAGTTTTTTTTAGAGTTCTGTTGGAGTTCAGTAGAACTACTAGACAGTTGATATTAGTCGGCAGTTATCCGAATACTAAGGAGTCAGCTTTCAGTGGAAGATTACCAAGTTCCTAACATTTTGGGTGTGTTAAGTAGATTAGCAACCGACGTAGCACGATTATAATTTTCAGTGCGAAAATTACTCCACAACAATCATTTCTTTCTTTCTTCTTTTCTATCTATCTATCTATCTATCTATCTATCTATCTATCTATCTATCAGTAGAACTATAAGTTATTTCCAGTTTGGACATAGTTGGACTAAGGCAGTTGATATTAGTCGGCAGTTAGCCGAATACTAAGGAGTCAGCTTACAGTGGAAGATTACAAAGTTCCTAACATTTTGGGTGCGTTAATTTGATTAGCAACCGACATAGCACGATTATAACTTTCAGTGCAAAAACTACTCAACAACATAATGCAAGGTTTAAAAGCTAAAAAGGGGTTGCTATTGCTAACAGGGTTTTTGAACATATGTGTATCAAGCGAAAAGTTTTAGCCTCTACCACATGTGTTTTGCAGAGAATTTTCTAGAACAAAGTGCGACACTGAGAACCGAAGGTAAATTAACATGGCCCAGGATGCATTCCAGAAGCTGAGTAGAGACAGGAACATTTCGAAGAACAGAGTACTGGATTGTCATGTGATGTATGTTCTTCAATATGGCAGTGAATTCTTGACAATCTTCTCAAAGATGAGGGAGAGACACGAAGCAACCGAATGTGGTTCTACAGAAGGATGCTGAGGATACCATGGACCGAACATGAGAGCAACGATGAGGTTTTGGAGAGGATGGAAACGAAAAGGAAAGTATGTGTATCTGATGGTATCCCTGTAAATGTCTTTAAAAATGTGTTTGTGTTCTGGTTCCTGTCCTCTCTAAACTGTATAATAAATGCCACGTGCTTTCTTGCTTTTTGAAAATACTCATCTGTTGTTTTCGTCTTTTAGAATTCAGGTGGACTATCAGACCTTCTAATTATCGGCCTATAGGCCTTCTGCCTCTTTTTGGTAAACTTTTAAAAACCCTACTTATATTGAATTAGTAAAGCGTCTCATATCGCAGAGCCTATTTTCAGACAAACAATATCAAGCTTATCTTTAGATAGGAATGGCGCAGGTCAGGCTGTTGCTTTAGACATCTCAAAAGCATTTGGCAGGTTTTGGCATACTGGTCTACTTCACAAGCTGAAAAGTTAGTATATCTCCGGACGAATTTTTGAACGAATTCAATCTTTCTGATAAAAACCGGAAATGAAAATTTCCCAAAACGGCCACTCTTCTAGATCCCTTTGTACTTTTGCAGACAAGTTCCAGGGATCTATCTATATTTTTTATTTCAATTATTATTATTATTATGTCATTTTTCATCATATTTCGATTTCTGCTTTGGTCTCACTACCAACCAAGTCTGCGGGGAGACCTAAGGCAGGTAGTGGCGTGTTGTTATGGCTCCATTTCATGTTTTTCTATCTTCCCTATCATCTCCAGCATTACATAGATAAAGTTTTCCTTAGTGTGTGGGCTGTACTTAATAAGACAATTTTTTGTATATCTCTTAAGCTGGGGTTTCCAGGGATTCTTTCAATGTGTTGTTTTGTTCCATTTTTTATCATTCCAAGTGCACCTACTATCACTGGCACAACTCTTGTTTTCAATTTCCTTATTATTATTTTCAATTTCCTTATTATTATTATTATTATTATTATTATTATGTCATTTTTTTTTTATTATAAATCGATTTCTGCTATGGTCGCACGACCTACCAAGTCAGCAGGAAGACCTAAGACATGTCGTGGTGTGTTGTTATGGCTCCATTTCATGTTTTTTCATATCTCCCTAAAATCCCTAGCGTTACATAGACAAAATTTTCCTTAGTGTGTGGGCTGTACTTAACAAAACAAATTTTTGTATATCTCTTAAGCTGGGGTTTCCAGGGATTCTTGCAATGTGTTTTTTGTTCCATTTTTTATCATTCCAAGTGCACCTACTATCACTGGCACAACTCTAGTTTTCAATTTCCACATTTTTTCTATTTCAATTTCCAGGTCTTTATATTTTGACAGTTTTTCGAATTCCTTGATTGGTATGTTACAATCCGCTGGACAAGCCATATCAATTAATAGGAAAGTTTTTCCTTTTTGGTTTTAACAATAATGTCCGGCCTATTTGTTCAATTTTTCTGTCTGTATAGATGGTGCAATCCCATAGAATGGTGACATCTTCTATTTCTGTAACCGGTGCTGGGTGATGTTATTATTATTATTATGTCATTTTTCATCATATTTAGATTTCTGCTTTGGTCTCACTACCAACCAAGTCTGCGGGGAGACCTAAGGCAGGTAGTGGCGTGTTGTTATGACTCCATTTCATGTTTTTCTATCCTCCCTATCATCCCCAGCATTACATAGATAACGTTTTCCTTAGTGTGTGGGCTGTACTTAATAATACAATTTTTTGTATATCTCTTAAGCTGGGGTTTCCAGGGATTCTTTCAATGTGTTGTTTTGTTCCATTTTTTATCATTCCAAGTGCACCTACTATCACTGGCACAACTCTTGTTTTCAATTTCCACATTTTTATTATTATTATTATTATGTCATTTTTCATCATATTTCGATTTCTGCATTGGTCTCACTACCAACCAAGTCTGCGGGGAGACCTAAGGCAGGTAGTGGCGTGTTGTTATGACTCCATTTCATGTTTTTCTATCCTCCCTATCATCCCCAGCATTACATAGATAACGTTTTCCTTAGTGTGTGGGCTGTACTTAATAATACAATTTTTTGTATATCTCTTAAGCTGGGGTTTCCAGGGATTCTTTCAATGTGTTGTTTTGTTCCATTTTTTATCATTCCAAGTGCACCTACTATCACTGGCACAACTCTTGTTTTCAATTTCCACATTTTTTCTATTTCAATTTCCAGGTCTTTATATTTTGACAGTTTTTCAAATTCCTTGATTGCTATGTTACAATCCGCTGGACAAGCCATATCAATTAATAGACAAGTTTTCTCCTTCTGGTTTTTAACAATAATGTCTGGCCTGTTTGCTTCAATTTTTCTGTCTGTGTAGATGGTGTAATCCCATAGAATGGTTACATCTTCTATTTCTGTAACCGGTGCTGGATGATGTTCATACCAGTGTTTGTTTACAGCTTTTCCATAATGTTTGCACATTGCCCAATGTAAATATTGCCCAACTCTATCGTGGCGATTTTTATATTCGTTTGGGGCAAGCACAGAACAGCCTGAGATTAGGTGGTCTATTGTTTCTTGGTGTTTATCACAAAACCTGCATTTTGGATCCATATTATTATGCATAATATTTGCCTGAAAGTTTCTCGTGAAAAGACTTTGGTCTTGTGCTGCAAGTATAAATCCTTCAGTTTCAGACTTTAATCCAGATGCACGTAACCATCGATGAGTATTAACTTTGTCAACATTGGATTTATTGGCACGTACTGGATATTGGCCATGCAGAGGTTTGTCTTGCCAGCGCTGTTTCATCTTTTCAAGAGCTTTATCTTTGGCTTTCATTTTCATATTTTTTGCCGCAATAGTTGGTTCTTGGCTACTGTTTTGCTTTTCTACAGAATCTACTAACTGTAATTCTTGTTTGTATTTACTGCCTTCTTTTATTATTGAATATTTTTTCTTTCTTTCTTCATGTTGCCTTACTAATTGTATCATCCAATCCTTTGTTGTTTCTATGTATGTTAGTAAGCCAATAGTTGTTGTCTTGTATGACAATTCCAGTTGAATAAGACCCCTTCCACCTTCTTTACGGGGTATGTATAGACGGTATTATTATTATTATTATTATCATTATTATTATTATTATTATTATTATTATTATTATTATTATTTCCTCTTTTAAAGAATTGAAAACTGGACCAAGAGAGCAAATATGTCCGAAAGAACAGCCGAACTTGGTAAATACTGATAACCCGGCCCGAAACGCAATGCTTAGCAACTTGATAACTGCTATCGCTGTTTTTTAGACCGAGAAAATGAAATCGTAAAGACAACCAGAAACTCAGTCGCCTCTTTTATCAACAAAACCGTTTAAAAGTAGACACACAACCCCTCCTTCCTTTCTTTCTTTCTTTCTTTCTTTCTTTCTTTCTTTCTTTCTTTATACAAGATAATCGACACAACGGCTGATATGATTTCAGCATGCTTTAACGTCAGAGGCAAACAGCAGCAGCAGCAGTAAACGTCATAACGTTCTAATGCATGGCCAACGAAGTTTCTCGTTTGGGCGCCATGGTGTCGGTTTTTTTAGCAAGATCGTCTGAAGGAACATTATTAATGAGTAGATCCTCACTGAGTGCCTTGTACTCGTATCCTTGTTCACAGATAAAATTAATAAATGACGACAAAGTGACTGTTTTTTTTTAATATCGAAATATTAGTTGTGTGCAAAATTTTCCAGCATTGATTTTTCTTTTTTGAGACTGAATAGATTGTAAAAACCTGAAAAAAATGTCATTTTAATAATAAGTACTGAAGCCTTTTGCATATGCCTAACTTGCAGTATAGCCCGGCGTTGCTCGGGTGTAATGAACGCTTTAAAACTAATCCATGGTCCATGGTCCTGGAGCTCAGCTCAGACTCAGCCTAAAGAATATTTATGTGAAGTTTGGTGAGAATCGGGTAAAAATTGTGGATTTGTATTAAGGACATACAGACAGATAAACACACACACACACACACACACACACACACACACACACACACACACACACACACATCTTGCCTTTTATATATATATATATTATCAATTTTCTGCACTATTGTAAGAACTGCAACCTTGAAACTTCTGAATGTCGTTCCTTATATCTTTGTCCATGAGTGTATCAAATTTGATTAAAATGGGACCACTCCTATAACCCGATTTTTTCGATTATCGATTTTCGACATTTATCGGGGATACCTCGATACAAAACCTAGCTAAGAACACTCGCAGACGCTTATAGTACAACTGTGTAAATTTTCAAGAAAATCGGTTCAGCCGTTTTGGAGTCTATAGGTAACGGACACACACACACACACACACACACAAACACACACACACACACACACACACACAGACAGACAAAGTTCCATTTATAAATAAGTTAAGATTTCTTTATACAATTTTTTTAATAAAGCCCCATAATTAACTTTTCTTTTGTAGAATTGGCATGTTGTTATCGGCACACACTCGCATCCGATCATTGGGATCATCGTCCTCTCTTCCTATTCCTTTTCTCTCCACTGATAGTTCTAGCGGTGGCGGTGGTGGTGGCGGTGATGGTTGTGAATCAGAGAGAGAGAGTTTGTCAAAGCCATTTGCGTGAATTTGATTTTGGTGGACAACTCTGCGAGACGGAGAAGGCAACACCGCTCGCTCTCGGTTTCAAGGGGGATTGAGAGAGGCGCGATCTAGCAAACCTGGTCACACCGGGCTGTCGGATGCTTGGTCTGTCAAAGTCCGTTTTGGGTACGCCCCATCTTCCGCCGGTTTAGTGGCTGAGATCGTGTAAATCTTTTACTATTCCGTCGTTGGGGGTCTTCTGGGGAGGGGGTTGATCATGTTCAGTTTGGTTCTTCCTCTTCTTTATCACCATAAATTCTTAGATGATGGCGTAGTTTCCCGTTGCCTTCTTCACGGTTTAGAATTCAGAGTTTTAATTCTCTTCAGGTGCCCCTGTTGTTCATCTCAGTGTTTTCGACAGGCTCCAAAGGAGAATCTGTAATGTGATAGGTCCCGATCTGGCGGCTAGACTCCAACCGCTTTCTCACCGGCGAGATGTGGCTCCCCTCTGTCTCTTCTACAAATATTTTCATGGCTTCTGCTCTGATGGACTTAGGTTACTGAGGCCCCTTCCACAAGAATTTCATGCAACCAAACTGGAAACAAGTTCCCACCCTTTTACAGTTAAATCAACCAAATGCAGCCTACAATTCTACATCATCAGCTTCTTTTCTCGCACTTCCCGCCTGTGGAACTTCCTTCCGTACACTTGCTTTCCTGACGGCTACAACCTCCAGAAATTTAAATGCAATGTCAATTCCCATCACTTATCCACTTGACTCCAGTCCTGTCTACATCACTCCGTGTATCTTGTTCTTTTCCTGTCTCACTCTACCTTCGCAACTGTCTTCACACCTGTGTTCCCATCCTTTTTTTGCCCTTTCTCTTACATCCCCTGTAACTGCTTCGTCTTTTATTCTTCTCCCGCTTAAACTTTTACTCTCTTATGTAGCCCCCTGCGCATCAGTGGCGATAACGCCTGACTTGGGGTGAAACGATTAAAAAAAAATACTGGACACAGAGTACCCTGGTATTTAGTTAGTTCGTAACTACGGGAAGAATAGAGACGGATTTGTTGCAGGAATCGCCTCTTTGATTGCGATACATTAACGTTTTTTAGTAAATATTTACAGCTCCTGGGACATTTTTCCCTTAAACAAGATTTGCCGGGCTCATGTGAGTCTGGATAACACAAAACATGGAATTTAAAACACGTGAAAATTGATGCATGTTATTAATAAAATGAATTACATATGTACACAGTTGAAATCAGAGGAAAAAGCATTAAAAAAGGTATAAGATCGTGTGTGCGTGTGTGTGTGAAACAATCGTGTGAAACACATGTGTGTAAAAGTTAAATAGTCAGTAGACCAAGGAAGCGAACGTGGCTCGGGAGCAACGCTCTTTATTTATGTTCAACAACATCTGGAAGAGAGAGAGAGAGAGAGAGAGAGAGAGAGAGAGAGAGAGAGAGAGAGAGAGAGAGACTTTCCAAGGCACTTTCCGTCTGCTTACGTAAAATGAAAAAAAAAACTTGTCAATGTTGAATCTTTTCATTTGTACACTTTTTCCTCCGGCATTCATGACTTTTTAAAAAGTTACTAGCTGTATAGCCCGGCGTTGTCCGGGTGTAATGAAAGCTTTAAAACTAATCCATGGTCCTGGAGCTCAGAATCTTTGGACATTGGCACGAAAGACTAAAAAGCAATAGTTGTTTCCAGTTAAAGCGAAACCGTAGACTGAAAGAAAAATGAATGGATGTAAGTGAAATTTTGATTTCCTGGTATCGATATCAAATAAGTTTTTTCGTCGTAAACTGAATTTTGAAGGCTAAATAAGTCCTCTGAGTAAATGGTATCATGGCTGAGACTAAGAACTACAATTATACCTACTTAGAGCCAAACCCGAAGCAAAAACTAATATGAAAGGGCTGAAAATATACAGACTTACAGGCAGATAAACAGAAAAACACACAGACATCTTGCCTTTTATATATATATATATATATATATATATATATATATATAATTTATTTTATATAATTTTACATATTTTTTAAAGATTTTTCATTTCAGAACTCAAATTATAACACAATTGTCCAATTGTATTTTCGAATGCTTTCGGCTATACTTTTAGCCATTATAAAGGATGAATTATTTTTTAATTCTAAGTAAATACGTGTAAAGTTTGTGTATATAGAGTCATGTATATGTCCGAACACGGTAAGCGCATTGTTACCGTGTTCATAATTGATATCTTTAAGTGTAAGACCTCTCATTTTTTTAGCAATGCCTCCATTATTTTTTAATCTTCTTTTGCATACGAATGATGACACTATGCGTATCTTGTCAACAAATATGTCACGATTAGGCCAAGGTAGATATTTATAAAATTATGAATTTGATTCTCACTCTGTGCCCGACACATGTGCCAAAACTAAGCAACGTTTAGGAGACAAACGTTAACTCAGCGTCGTATAATGGTTAACGAACTAGTCTATTACTACTAAGTTGTGACTTTGATCCACACTAGGAGACCCATAAAAATGTATTAAAACTAAACTACGCTTAAGAAATAAGAGCGCCCTCTACGCGTGGTTATGGTTAATAAGCTAGTATATTTAACCATTGCATCTGAGTTGTGAATTTGATCTTCACCTCTGGCTTTGTACCAGACACACTCTCCACTTGAAGCCTCATTCGGTGTGCAAATGCCATAGTCTATAAGTACTAACCCATGCATAAGAAGACGTCGAAATATTGTTTAGGAATTACTTGCTGGTGAGTTTTGAACCCGGGAAATGTTTCTTCAACGAAGGGAGAAAGTTCAAGATAGATTCAAGAATTACTATACTGTCACGACGAGAGATACTTTTAGTCTTACCCTTGAACTCTAGACCCTACAGCGCTTACAGGCTTGCACCATCTGGATGATGGTAACGTGGGTTGTAGGATCGACCAGATGGCATGTATTGGCATGGTTCTGCTGATAGAGAGTTCCAGCTGTTTTAGCCGCGATGTTTATTGCCTGGTTACTTCGTAGACATGTTTGGCAGCTGCGTGTATCTGCCTTTCACTTTGAAGAACGCAGGTTTCGCGATGTTGTTTAGACTCGGCTACCTCGACAGACATTTTATTTTAACTTTTTCTTTATTTTTGCTTTAGATTTGTGATCTGAGCGAAAATGCTAACAAAGTATGGGTGGGAACTGAAATGAATGAAATACATACAAACATATGGAACAGCTTTATATATAATAGTAGTAGCCATGAAAATGTCATGATTTTTTTTCTTTTATTTTGAAATTCCTGGAGAGACATAATTCTTCATTTAATGATTGAATACCTTCCTTGCAATTTCCACGACAGTACCTGTGGAAATTCCTCCATTGCATCGTTAAATGTTTGAGATTGATCTAAACTTATTTATAAATGGAACTTTGTGCTGTGTGTGTATGTGTGTGTGTGTGCTTGTGTGTGTGTGTGTCCGTTACCTATAGACTCCGAAACGGCTGCAACAATTTTCTTGAAAGTTTACAGTTATACTATAAGCGTCTGCGAGTGTTCTTAGCTAGGTTTTGTGTCGAGGTACCCCCGATAAATATCGAAAATCGATAATCGAAAAAATCGGGTTATAGAAGGAGTGGTCCGATTTTAATCAAATTTGATACAATTATAGACAGAGACATAAGAAACGATATTCAGAAGTTTCAAGGTTGCAGTTCTTACAATAGTGCAGAAAATCGATAATATATATATAAAAAAGGCAAGATGTTTGTGTGTGTGTGTCAGTTTATCTGTCTGTATGTCCTTTATACAAATCCACAATTTTTATCCGATTCTCACCAAACTTCACACAAATATTCTTTAGGCTGAGTCTGAGCTCCAGGACCATGGATTAGTTTTAAAGCTTTCATTACACCCGAGCAACGACGGGCTATACTGCTAGTTTTACTTAATCTTGGGAAGGCATATTTTGCTATCTTAATGCTACTTCGCATTTAACTTTTTGCATGCTCAACCCTGTTGTGAATCTCGCCCTGTGTCCTTCGTGTTGATGCCCAAATCTCCGCTGTTGATCGATAGCCGATTACTTTGTTCTAAAATCGACTTGTCCCACGTTGTGTTTGATTGATCACAAAGCCGGTTTAAATTGAAAGTCGCCTAAATTCGCTGCATTATTGACCCAGACAGAGCTGGGAACCACAATAAGACAAAAAAATTATTTGCGAAATAAAAAAAAGTTGTTTGAATATACACGTTCTGTTCGGTACAGTATTTGGTTTGAGTGTATCAACCTAGGATGCAGACAATTATAATTCCAACCCACATTTTCTGTAGAATCTAAGTTGGTTGGTCTCACACCAGGCTAAAGACGGGGGCTCTTCCAAGGCAGGCAGTCACGTGACAAGACATCTCTCGTGTTAACCCGATCGGATCGGTCTAACTCTAACTCCAAACTCTAAACTCAACTCAACGCCGGGTCTCTCCGGTCTGCACACGCTGTCTTCTGATCTGCACCAGTCTCCGTCTTATTCACCGGGTCTCTCCGGTCTTATCTCCGCCGATTCTCTCCGATACACACTGTCTTCTCGTCTGCAACAGTCTCTGTCTTTTATTCAATTCAGGAATACTATTAGTAGAAATAATTATATACAGTCTTGAAGTGAAATAGTATGTTCGAGTAATGAACCAAATACTGTACCGAACATCCCCTAGCAGAGAAAGATCGTAACGGACCTGGAAGGCGACGAATGTCAGCCGAGCCCGAGTTGAATCTCTCAGTGTGTCTGGTCGAACTCATATTCTACTCAACTCTGAAAACACACCGACTCTTGCTTATATTGAGCCTCACATCTGGGGGTGGGTATACACTCTGGTTATGCTAGCATTTCCAAATGACCAATCAAGATACTTTTTTGGTCACCTGATCAACGTCGTCTCCTTTTCTCCTGTGTGAATGTCTCTTACTGTTGTCCAAGGTGCGTGGAACGTTTCTTCGACTTTCCCGAAATCTAACCTAGACCTTTTCCTCTTTGGCTATCTTATCAATCCAGTCTCCCCTGATGTGAGAGTGCCTCTTACTACTGCCCTTCGAGGTCGTGGTATAGTCAAAAGAGCTAACTCTAATTATCGCTCCAAAATGTCTATTTTATCGAGATTTTGGTGTGTGGTCGTTTTCCACATTTGTGTTTTATCATTTCTACCCCTCTGCCAACAAGTGACAAAAAAGAAGACAATCGCTTGACCTGAGACGTTTTTAATTATCTAGGCTTTCTCGCTTCGTATACAACCGTTGTTAGAA
Source organism: Ascarosepion bandense (assembly GCA_037127315.1). Taxonomy (NCBI): domain Eukaryota; kingdom Metazoa; phylum Mollusca; class Cephalopoda; order Sepiida; family Sepiidae; genus Ascarosepion; species Ascarosepion bandense. The sequence goes on from JBBBDQ010000317.1 coordinate 551,857, forward strand.
ATTATATAGCTACGGTCGAAAAAAAACAAACAAACAAACATTATATGTTTCTTTTTCAGCGTCGTAAAATTCCTTAAAAACAAAGAAACTTTATTTCTGAGAATCTACTCGCTTTTTCTGACTAGGAGTGGCCTATCTTTAAGGGTCACAAAATTCTTTCAACAATTTTCTATACAAGGGAAAAGACTCTATTTCAAATCAAATCATAGTCAGCTGACATTTTATCAATAGTCGTTAAGTTTTTCACAATAACAGATAGAGTGAATTTTTTCGCAATAATGGTTGTCCTGAAAATGTTATCTTTCTGACCGAGTTTTTTTTGGACAGTATCCAAGAGTCTTTTTATTTATTTATTTTTTTTTTATCTCAAGTGGTTGTTTGTTTGTTTTCGATAACTCGTAATTTTTCTTGGGTGGTCTTTTTAGAATATCTTTCACCTATCCTCTAGCGGATGAAGAAGAAAAATATTCAATTATTATTATTTTTTTTTTGTATATTTATCAGTTTATCCAAATAACTTCGTTTCTTTTTTTCGGTATCAGAAACAGTGTTACACTATGTTAAAACACTTTCTGGGTTTTTTTTTCAACCGCAAAATGCCGCCCCATAAAGTACCGCTACCCCATTTGGTCCGCCACTGATGTGCTCCAATTGGAAATATAAGCATATTATGTCTGTCGATAATTTTGACGTGTTTTCACATGTTGGAACATGAACGACTAGCGGTCTGCATGAACTATCCGGACAACCCAATATTATCACGACTGACTGTTGCATCTTGCCAGACCCCACATGAAATCACTGAGTTTAGCATAGCACTCAGTGAGGGTCAAACTAACTACTGTGACAATGGCTTTCAAGCTTAGCTCATATCGGCTTCTCCGTGGCAAGGCTTTTACAGCCGTAACAAATTACACTGACAACTGAACGATTCAGACCAGAACAAAATATGTCATTCGTTTTTTTTTTTAATTTGTTTCTCTTTTTGGTGATTGAATCTGAAACAATGTAGCATTAACTGCTGACAAATTCAACTCAGCCAGCAACAAAGCGGAAATATTGTTGTGGCGTCGATTGTTATTAGTGACACCCACACCGTGTCAGTGACCTTTCTTTAAATTTGTTAAATGTCACCTCCAAATATGTCCGATTAAAGAGACAAGAGTTGTTTTATTTTTTGTCTAATTTTATAAAAACAAAACATATATATATACAGTACTGTGCAAAAGTATTAGGACATAAACTATTTGATCTATTTTGAGGTATATTGACAGAAAATCAACTATTTAATTAAAGTAATATTATTTGATTTACTCAGCAAATGTTTTAACAAGAAAAAATACTTGTTACAAAATAAATTTAATATTTAGTATAATAGCCTTTTGCTTTGAAATAATAAAATAATTGCGACAATTTACCAATCACATCTAGTATATATATATATATATATATATATATATATATATATATATATATATATACAGTACTGTGCAGAAGTATTAGGACAAAAACTATTTTATCTTTTATGAGGCATCAAAATAAAGTTTAAAATCACTCCTGTCCTAACACTTTTGCACACTACCAAAAACCCCACTAAAATTTGCAGAAAACCTCACTAAAATTCAAATACAGAAAAAATGCCAAACCTTTGTAAGAATTATTTAACTAAAAAGGAAGAGGAAGGAAGGCTTCGGAATTTGAAATAGCCCCCCACAAAGCCCTGATCTTAATCCTATTGAACATTTATGGGATATTTTGGAGAAAAAAATGATAAATCTAATGTTACTTCGTAAGACACACTTTGGAAACAAATACATGCTGCTTGGCAGGAGATACCATTAGATACATTGAAGAAGCTTGTGATGTCAATGCCTGACAGAATGAAGGCTGTGATCAAAGCAAAAGGCTATTATACTAAATAATAAATTTATTTTGTAACAGGTATTTTTTCTTGTTAAAGCATTTGTTGAGTAAATCAAATAAAATTACTTTAATTAAGTTGCTTATTTTCTGTCAATATGCCCCATAAAAGATAAAATAGTTCTTGTCCTAATACTTTTGCACAGTACTGTAACTGTGATGATTTGAATTCTTTGTCTTGTTTTGTTTGTTTTGTTTAGCCAAGGCATACGTATAGTGAACAATATTATCTAAACTTATTTATAAATGGAACTTTGTCTGTGTGTGTGTGTGTGTGTGTGTGTGTGTGTGTGTGTGTCTCTGTGTGTGTGTCCGTTACCTATAGACTCCGAAACGGCTGAATCGATTTTCTTAAAAGCTTACACAGTTGTACTAGGTTTTTTGTCGAGGTACCCTTGATAAATATCGAAAATCGATAATCGAAAAAATCGGGTTATAGAAGGAGTGGTCCGATTTTAATCACATTTGATACACTCATAGAGAAAGACATAAGAAACGATATTCAGAAGTTTCAAGGTTGCAGTTCTTACAATGGTGCAGAAAATCGATAATATACATATATATATATATATATATATATATAAAAGTCTGCATTTTTTTTCAGCTCTTTTATTTTAGCTTTTGCTTCGGGTTTAGCTCTATTTTGTTTTTTAATCATTTCACCCCGAGCAAGGCGGAAATGCCACTGATGTGCGGGGGGATACATAAGTGTAAAAAGATTAATTAGAAGAGAGTTAAGGGGAATACGAACCAGTTAGAAAGGAGCAATAGAAAGATGAGAATGCATGTGTGATGACAATTTCAAAGGTGAAGAGAAAGGAAAGGATATACGGGGTGGGGAAAGAGCTAGAGTCAAATGGTTAATAGATGAGCATTGACATTGCATTTAAATTCCTGGAGGTTGTAGCCGTCAGGAAAGCAAGAATATGGAAGCGAGTTCCACAGGCGAGAAGTGCGAGAGAAGAAGCTGCAGGAGTAGAATTGTCGCCTGCATTTGGCTAACCTAGAGCTGTGTGGGACCCCAGCATTCGTGCTGTAGGATGAAGATGCATGCCCATTCAAAACGATCTTCATTTTGCGGTTATTTAAAAAAGATTGGATTAGATCAAGCAAGCGTCCGGTAATACCGTAACCTCGTAGTTTGCATAGAAGGCCAGAGTGCCAAACCCTGTCAAAAGCCCTGTCAAAAGCCTCCAGAGCATCAAGGGTCTGGATCATGTACTCCGTAACGGTTGTTAGCATGTTGGCCGTGGACCTGGCAAAGCGGAAGCCATATTGCCTGTCAGAGAAGAGTTTGTGGGCAGTAAGATGTTGAACTATTTCAGCATTGATTATGGCCTCGAACACTTTCCCGAATATTGGTAGAAGACTGACAGGGCGATAGTTGGATGGGTCCGAGGGTTCACCACAGTTCTTAAATACAGGAACGACTGAAGAGAACTTCCAGCATGCAGGAAAACAGGAAGCAGAAAGGCAGTAGTTATACAGTTTAGAGAGGACAGGGGATAGTTCAGGAGCACACCTCTTAAGGACTATCACCGGGATTCCATCTCCACCACTCTCCTTATGTGGGTCAGGTTTTGAAATTACTCGGAATACTACTGTAGGGATAATATATACGTCGTGCAGTTTGGCCTCAGTTCTAATAGGGAAGTCGGGTGAGTGTACTCCAGATGAGTCAAATGTAGAGTTGGATGAGAATCTGCGGGCAAAGCAGTAGGTATAATTGTAGTTCTTAGTCTCAGCCATGATACCATTTACTCAGAGGACTTATTTAGCCTTCAAGTTTACAACGAAAAAACTTATTTGATATCGATACTAGGAAATCAAAAATTTGACTTACATCCATTCATTTTTCTTTCAGTCTACGGTTTCGCTTTAACTGGAAACAACTACTGCTTTTTAGTCTTTGGTGCCAGCGTCCAAAGAGTCTGAGCTCCAGGACCATGGATTAGTTTTAAAGCTTTCATTGCACCCGAGCAACGCCGGGTTGTACTGCTAGTAATACCTAAGTAGGGAATATTCTGTTTCAGTAAAGAGTCAAATTCAAGTCGAATTTGTTGCGTTCATTTTATGCAGATGCCTTTGTGAAAGGCAATTCTTCCTACTCGGGAAGCGAAGTGAATTTAAAAAACATGGTTGTCATTTTTAAATGACTGTGGGTTGGGTTAGTTTGTTTGGATATATATATATACTTTTAATGATTTAAAAAGCAGGATCCTTCCTTTTATTTACAATAGAATTAATTGCATATACAAATGTCTTGATAAAATATAACAAATGCAATTCCAAAATAAAAGGGCGGTATATTTTGATGGTGTGAATCGTATTAGGTTTCTTCAGTTTTCGTTTTAAGAAGGTACCGCCAAAAATGTTCTAAAAAAAGCATCGCATGATGATGTAATGAACAAAACAAGTTCTAGATTTCAAAATTCAAATGCTAAACACTGACTCATTGTTAGAAGTAAACAAATTTTTTCGAATTTACAAACTTTGCTTAACCCACACAAAACTCACGAAAATTCACACCTCGATGCGAAATGTTTGTCGTCCAATGGAAAATGTGTGGGTTGGTATTGTAGGTGTCTTTCTGGTAGGTTCATATGTTTTCCCAGAACGTCTTCAAAAGCTGTCTATAAGGACTTTATTTCGGACACACTTCCAGACCTGCTAGAGGATGTATCCCTGTTGATACTAAGATGGACGTGGTTCATTCATGATGGAGATCCAACACATATTAGTCAAATTGCTTGTGATACACTTGCTGACATGTACTATGAAATGTATATATTATACCATTCGAGGTACTTTTCTTTATTTAATGACCGTTGTCAAAATTAAATATGAATGGTATTGATTCTAACTCAAGATTTCGGTAAAAGGTCGCTCTTAAGTACTGTTTGAGCTTCCATGCTTAAATGAATAGTCTTTCTGCCAATTTTCAACTTGTTTAATGAGCAATCATCATATATCACTACGTTAGTAACCTGACATTTTATTTTTCTTTGATCGCTTGTTAAATCTTTCTTGTTAGACAATTAGGCGTATTTTTGCGATCGACTCACGTTGACTGTTAAGCTATGAACTCATTTGACTTGTTGACTGAGTTGTTTTTTTACGGTTTACCAACACTTTTTGTGTTATCTAAAACCGAAGCAGGTTTGGATTATATAAATATAATATTTTTTGCAGTGAATATTGCATTAAAATATTTTTGGGAGATAGCAATAATTTTTCTAGATTACAATTTCCACTATTTCTACTATTTAACCCATAACTGGGGAATTTAACGTTAGACTAGCATATTTCTCGTATCAGAGTTTTGATTATCGAACATGACCCGTCCCATAGAGCTTATCATCAGCCATGCTGACGTGAGACAGGAATGGGTATTTCAAGTGATTATTGAATATAATATATTGAATATAATATATTGAATATTGCTGGTCCTTCTTTGAATTTTTCTGGGAGTTCAAGGTAAGTAGCAGGTGCACGATACTATATTTGGCAACAATATTCTAAGTATGGACAGATGGTAAACTTATAGATATGTAAAATAGATTCTGGTGAGAAAAATTGTCTAGCACAATACAGTGAATCAACTTTATTAGCAGCTGACCTAGCAATGGATTACAGCTTTCGTTCAATTATCATTGGTTGAATAATGGGTTTAAGAATTGGGCGTTGTTGTTTTAAATGTGCGCGGTAACATGACTCTAATTTACTTTTAGTCGAAACTAAGCCAATACGATGGTTGACTTTGATGCTTAATGGCTAAGGCTCTTACTTTATTTTCGTTTGATAGCTTATCTCAATATTTTCAATGCGATGGTTGACTTTGGTATTTACTGACTAAGGATTTTACTCTAAGTTGCATGAAGCTTACAAATAATCGTAGATTTCCTCGTTTTAAAATTAGCAAGCGGTTGCTTTGTTCAGTATGAAGCTGTGTAACCTCGTTGAAATCACAGTCAGCCATATAGAAAGCTGGAAAAGCAACGGAGAAAAGTTTGATAGCTTCCCACATCTTTAGATACTTTTCAGAAGTTTCCATTTATTGAAATATTTTCGAAATTAAACAAAAATTAGAATGTTCACTGCTCCCCAAATGAAATAAAATCTCCCAAAGATTCCTTTCCACAAAGGGGGGGGGGGCGCTAGGGGGCACCTTGAAAAACACTACTCTGGATGGACTGCCTTTCTGTACTGTCGAGTTTCATCTACGGGAAGCAGCTGATTTGGGTTATGGTTACTCGTGAATAGTCAATAATGAAAAAGAGATCATAAATTTAAGATGGGAAGAATTTTAATCCAGTTCTTTGTCGCGTGTGTTTAAATTGTTTGCGGTCATATCCAAACACGGAAAAGGCTAACTAAGGAAGTAAATCCAGACATAAAACTTGAAATAGACCCCCGAAGGCTGTCAACTGTGGCAACTTTCCAGGAACTTTGCAGACAAGTCGACTCTATTTATTCCTTCGGATTTTGTCGGTACGGCAGATTGAAGTGAGGACAGCATAGAGTCTGCACAGAGCTTGGCCTCCATATAATATCACCCTAGTGAGGTTTTTGCAGTCCCACCACCAAGGAAGAGAAGTTTGACCAAACTGGACGCTACCTTTATCTCTGCCAGATGAACGGATACGTACTATTGACGAATAAAATTCTGAATATTTAGTTTATAAAATCTTTGTTTGTATGTCGTATACTCAAAGAGCTAAACTTAAGTTTTAATTCTGACAATTTCGAACGAATTGGAAATTGAAAACTAAACAAATATTCGTCAGAGAAATCATTTTAGAAAGAAATCAAGGACTTCCAGACAAACAAAAACTTTTAAAAGGAAATAGAGAAACATATTTATCCGTTTGTTTTTATTGATGATGATCTTAAAAAGAATTTTCTTCAAGATTCCCTTCGATACGGACAATCAATTTGTGTCAATATTGTGTTTCTGCGAACCTTAGTTGAAGAAAATTTTAACCAAACTGTGTAAAAATTAGCAAGACAGTTAATTACATGTAACACATCGTTCATAAAACACCATTTTGAACACTAAAAATTATTTAAAATTGGTCAGTGGCTCGCTCACTTTCTGACTGTTTCCTAGTTTAATCAAAGAGTTGCTCGTCAGAATTTACACCATTCAGACTACTGTCCACATCTTTGTTGTCAATTGTATGACATTCAGGTCGTTCTACGCTCCGGTCTTCTTCAAGTGCAAGGAATTTCGAACCGAACCCTTTTGTTACAATCACTGGGGTATATCATCCTCATTCCTTGATTACAACGGCTGAAATGTCGTACAAATGTCAACAAAGATGAGGACAACAGTCCGAATGATGTAAATACTGTAAATACTACCTCATCTCAGAAATATAGACAAATAGAATGATCTATTATTAAACGTCGTACAAATGGCAACAAAGATGAGGACAATAGTCCGAATAATGTAAATACTGTAAAAACGACCTCATCTCAGAAATATAAACAAACAGAATGATCGATTATAAACGTGGTACAAATGGCTACGAAGATGAGGACAATAGTCCGAATAATGTCAATACTGTAAATACAACCTCATCTCAGAAATATAGACAAATAGAATGATCTATTACTAATCGTTATACAAATGTCAACAAAGATGAGTACAATAGTCCTAATAATGTAAATACTGTAAATACAACCTCATCTCAGAAATATAGACAAATAGAATGATCTATCATTAATCGTTGTACAAATTTCAACAAAGATGATGACAATAGTCTGAATAATGTAAATACTGTAAATACAACCTCATGTTAAAAATATAGACAAATAGAATGATCTATCATTAATCGTCGTACAAATGTCAACAAAGATGAGTACAATAGTCCAAATAATGTAAATACTGTAAATACTACCTCATCTCAGAAATATAGACAAATAGAATGATCTATTATTAATCGTTGTCCAAATGTCAACAAAGTTGAGGACAATAGTCCGAATAATGTAAATACTGTAAATACTACCTCATCTCATAAATATAGACAAATAGAATGATGTATTGTTAATCGTTGTCCAAATGTCAACAAAGATGAGGACAATAGTCCGAATAATGTAAATACTGTAAATACTACCTCATCTCAGAAATATAGACAAATAGAATGATCTAGAATTAAACGTCGTACAAATGTCAACAAAGTTGAGGACAATAGTCCGAATAATGTAAATACTGTAAATACTACCTCATCTCAGAAATATAGACAAATAGAATGATCTAGAATTAAACGTCGTACAAATGTCAACAAAGTTGAGGACAATAGTCCGAATAATGTAAATACTGTAAATACTACCTCATCTCAGAAACATAGATAAATACTAGAGTTGCCCGTCATTTAAAAGTAGACTTGTTCCAGAACTGTAAACCAGAAAAGTAGACTTGTTCCAGAGATGTTTCCAAGTTGAATTATTACCAGTGTTCTCTAATCACGATGAACGAATGTTCTCTCATGATGGCCCCGTGTCTTAAGCGCTTTTGAGACTTGAACACAACCTAGAGCTCAAGTAAAAACTTCTAGAAATGGTCGGTTCCCTGCTCCAGGCAGCACCTTACTTCTCCCGCTATCCTTTACCTTGACAAGAGCCAGACCAGGCCAAAAATTGAGTACCTATTGCCGTATATGAGTAGGAGTTGTCCAGGCTTTACTTTCCAGTCTCAATAGAGTCCAAAAGCGTCTCTCCGTTCTTGCGGGTGACAATTTATTCTCCAACCTACCAACTCTTTTCTCCCAGACGAAACATAGCAAGCCTCTCACTGCTCTATCGTTATTTCCATGGAGAGTGTTCAGATGAACTCCATTCCTTAGTTCAACCTGTTTTAATTTTCACGGTTAAGAACCGCCACACCACGCCACAGTCATTGCAGCGAACCACCCTCATTTCATTCGTATATCATTGGTGAGATGTAAATTCTGTCTCATGCAAGACAATTTGTCAAATGCAATAGTAATGGATAGAAATATTTTTATTCACAAATTCGATTTAAAGAATGCCGCACTTATTAAAAGAGAACGTAACTTAGATTGAAAAGTCTCGAAAGTGCCATTATCGAAACTTATCAATATGCAAACCTTCGCACCGGAGTGTTTCAAATATCTTCATTCCTGAAAAGATTTAAACTTTTTCAAGCCAACACAACCGACTACGAAAAATGTCTAAAAATGTTAGAAACGGGTAAATTGATAAGCTTCTTTTATTTAAAAATATTATACATAAATGAATCCCAAACTAAACTAATATAAGTATTAATTACATTATTTGTTAAAAAATAACATTTACTCTTCTTCTTCTTTGTGCCATGTCCCTTCAGGACGTAAGCAATCATGGCCCTCCACATCACCCTATCCCTGGTGGCTCTGAGCACGTTTTCTCCTGTTACCCCATCAGATTCTCCAAGCCCTCCTTCCTCATTACATGTCCCAGGAACTTCAGCCGTCTCTTCCTGATGCTCAGTATTAATTTCCTTTTCGTTTCCATTCTTTCAAAAACCTCATCATTGCTCACATGCTCGATCCATGATATCCGTAGCATCCTTCTGTAGAACCACATTTCAGTTGCTTCAAGTTTTTCCTTCATTTTTTATGATATTGTCCAGCATTCACTGCCATATGGAAGAACTGACATCCGGTATTCTCTTCTCTGTTTCTAGCGAAATTTTCCTGTCTCTTAATACTCTACTCAGCTTCTGGAATGCGTCATTCGCCATGCTCATTCGCCATGCTCATTCGCCCTTGCATCTCAGTGTCTCACTTTCCGTCTTCTTGTAGAACACTTCCCATGTATTTAAATTTCTGTATCTGCTTGATTTTAGTATCCCCCATCTGTAGTTAGCATTTTAGGCTCTTCTGTTTGCTGATGACCATGCATTCGGTTTTCTTGTAGTTTATTTGTAGTCTTTTCTTCCAACTTTCTTCAGCTACCTTCTTGAGGAGGTATTCTCTTTCATTTCTTAGACACTAAATTACGTTACTTATAATTTATCGAGGCATTTTAGGTTGTATATTAATGAGCGTTCTCAAATTTAAAAATAAAAAAGAATACTATAATTATGTTTAGTTTTGTTTATAAATACTACTTAAAAAATAAAATCCTTAGTAACGTCCATTGATCTTGATAAAGTCCATCAATGGAGGAAACCCGTCGGCTAAGATCATGTTTTTTTCTTTACTTTATTTATATCATCCTTTAAAAGTTATATTGTTTAGTTATATTTGAAATTTTACACAATCTCACCCACACACGTGTATGTATGTATGTATGTATGTATGTATGTATGTATGTATGTTCATATGCATGTATGTATGTATACATGTGTATATGCATGTATTTATGTACGTATACATGTATGTGTATATGCATGTATGTATGTATGCATTGTGTATGTATATATGTATGTATGTGTTTATATATGTATGTGTATATGTATGTATGTATGTATGTATGTGTATATACATGTATGCATGTATACGTGTATATGAATGTCTTTATGTATGTACATAGGTATGTATGTGTATATGCATGCATGTATGCATGCATGTGTGTATGTATGTATGTATGTGCATATGCATGTATGTATATATGCATGTATGTCTATCTGTCTGTCTGTCTGTCTGTATGTACGTATGCGTGTGTATATGCATATATGTATGTGTATATGTATGCATGTATGGATATATGTATACATGTGTATATGCATGTATGTATGTATGCGTGTGTATATGCATATATGTATGCGTATATGTATGCATGTATGGATATATGTATACATGTATATATGCATGTATGTATGTATGCGTATGTATATGCATATATGTATGTGTATATGTATGCATGTATGGATATATGTATACATGTATATATGCATGTATGTATGTATGCGTGTGTATATGCATATATGTATGTGTATATGTATGCATGTATGGATATATGTATACATGTGTATATGTATGTATGTATGTATGCGTGTGTATATGCATATATATGTGTATATGTGTGCATGTATGGATATATGTATACATGTGTATATGCATGTATGTATGTATGCGTGTGTATATGCATATATGTATGCGTATATGTATGCATGTATGGATATATGTATACATGTATATATGCATGTATGTATGTATGCGTATGTATATGCATATATGTATGTGTATATGTATGCATGTATGGATATATGTATACATGTATATATGCATGTATGTATGTATGCGTGTGTATATGCATATATGTATGTGTATATGTATGCATGTATGGATATATGTATACATGTATATATGCATGTATGTATGTATGCGTATGTATATGCATATATGTATGTGTATATGTATGCATGCATGGATATATGTATACATGTGTATATGTATGTATGTATGTATGTATGTATGTATGCGTGTGTATATGCATATATATATGTATATATGTGTGCATGTATGGATATATGTATACATGTGAATATTTATGTATGTATGCACAACGAAAAGCTACAACCCTCGCCCCTATATTATTATTTTAATCATACCTACTATAGTTTCTTTTCTTTTACTGTATGGTCAGCTTTAGACCCACTGTAGTGGCAGGGTGTAATCAGTTTCTATTTTTTCTTCAGATTAGGTGCAATAATATGAATCTTTATTCGGGGTGTATGATGGAATTTGTTTGGCTATGAAAAATATTGCGTCATCCATGATTGCATCAGAATTTTATCCCGTCCAGGGACTATTGTCTCGACTGTCGATTAATTGTCCTAAGGCCTTGTCTGCGATGAACGTTGCTCCAGGGAAGCTTGCGAAAATTGTAACGCTGCATGTACACACTGGCAAGCCTTAGAGAAAGATCGCGGATATTGTTGGTATTAGCCTTTTAACTGTCAGTCGTGTCTTAGAGGCGCAGAAAAAAACAGGATCCATCAGTTCAAAACGTAAAGAAAAATACAAAGACATTATTCGTTTTGTTTCAATTAATTTGTTCAATGGTGTAAAATACGTTCTATCTCGTTATTAGTGCGATTTAGTTGTACTCTTTCGTCCAGATGTTATAATAATTACAAGCCTGACACAAGCGGATACAAGCCTGACAAATTGACGCCATAATTCTAAACCGGACTTCTAATTTGCAGACGTAGATTTGTGCAAGTGGACGTAAACAATGAAGGGAAATACATTCTTGAATGATTCATCAGAACTATTAATAAATGCTAAATATTAAAATAAATTAAATTAAAATAACGCGGTAAGAGGAGATACCTCGTATTTGAACTACTCCTATAGTTTTACTTTTTTGTCAGATTAAATCATTTGCAGTGATGTGCAGTAATATGAATCTATTTACGGGGTGTATGATGAAATTTGTTTGGCCTTGAAAAATTGGTGTGGATACTGTGATCAATACCGTAATTTATCATTCAGTCATAAATACGCTAGTACGAGGTTTGTATTCAGTTACTGTCTGATCTTCTGTTTGCTAACGAGACGCTAGTTTGGAACCTCCTTTGCGAGAGTGAGTAACATAACACGTAGAATCTGTGAGTTCCTTGAAACGGGAAAATAATTTTTGTGTGATCCTAACGGTATTAAAGTCATCACCGTACACAGGACAAACGTGTCGAGTAGATTTGTGATCTCGATTAAGAGCATTGAAGAGGATGCTTCTTCTATCAATGTAATTCGAGCCTTCGGTTAACCATTATTTCATATCTCTATAATTTGTTCCTCTTAGTCTGTAACCATCTGCCACGTTTTAAGCTCGACATTGTTGTTAAATAAAACACACCTCAAAAAAGTAACCGAAACATTTAGTTTAAAGGGATTGAATCAGGTGAATATGGTGGGAGTGGCAGTACTTCTTAACTGGGCTCTTTCTTTTTGTATCTACGAATGGCCAAGTGCTGAGCAAGAAAAGTGGCGGCAATGGAAGAAGAGTTTTTTTTTCTCTCGGTCAATACGTGTTGCACACATCCGCTGTTTTTTCTGGATCTTATGTGCGTTGTGGTGCAGTGGATATCGGTTCGGAACGAAAAATCTGGAAGCCCAGTTCGAATTCCAGTTGAAGTCATTGCATTCATTTACGCGCAAATACCCTTGGGAAAGGTATTAATCCGTCTCTTCTTTCCAGTTACGGGTTAAATAACAGGACAGATTGGTTCTATCGCCTTGGCTGGCAACCAGTCTACCGCAGAAAGCAATGGCAACCTACTGCGGGATAATCTTCTGCCTAGTCAGTCATGTCTCTTTCGAGACATGATCGCTCAAGCGTGTTTCACGTATGGCACTTAATTGACTGAATGAAGACAATAGTTGGAAACATAGGCACAGCTGCTAATGGGCATAAAACGGGGGATCGGTTTTCTATTGTTATGAAGTAATAAACTGATCCTCCACTTATTACTAATTATTAATACAATCCGTCTCTTCTCCCTTCAGCTATACTTTAAATAGCAGGATAGAAAATCTTCTGAGCAGTCTGTCATGTCTCTTTCGAGACATGATCGCCCAAGCATGTATCACGTTTGTCACTTAACTGACTGACTGGCCCATTGTGTGAAGATGACGTTCGACAGTAACACTAATATTTGCCATTTTCCCGGACCAATGCCATCAGGGTCTGGCGCGGTCCTTTTTTTAATCAGTACGTGCAATTTGCTCGCAAAAATCTGAATAGGTTTGCCAGAACACGGAGAATCTGTGAGTTCGATCATTCAATCCTTAAAACGGGAAAATAATTCATGCCCTATTCTTTCGCTATTGAAATCATCACCGTACACAGCACAAATGTGTCGAGCAGCTTTGTGACCATGATTATTTGTTGTTGTTGTTGTTGGTTTTGTTTTTATGGCATATCAAACTCGGCGGGTCATTTATTGCCAACTTTATTTATTGCTGGTAATCCCTTTATCTTTTAACAATTTATTGTTGTTTTTATATAAGTTTTGTGTCTAGTAATACTTTTGTTCTTTTCGAGTATCAAGATTCATTGGGATTTGTTTTTAAGGGCAAGTCCTACCCTGTTATTTAACCCATAACTGGAGGGAAGAGACGTATTAATACCTTTCCCAAGGCTACCAGTGCTTAAGTGAATGCAGGGTATTCAACTGGAATTCAAACTCGGCTCACCGATTTCTCTTTCCGATCCGATATCCACTGCACTACAACGCACATCCGTCACTAAACGCTTACAGCACCTGGTATTCCCAAGCGGTTACCCATCTAAGTACTGACCAGGCTCAACGTTGCTTAACTCCGGTGATCTAGCAAGAACCGGTGTATTCAACGTGTTATGGCCGTTAGCTGACCTTGATTAAGAACACAGAAAAAGAAATGTCGAACATGCTTATTCTTGTTTACTCGGCATTCCATTTCAAATGAGTGTCAAATCTGAAATAAAATTTCAATAATGTTAGTCAACACTTTCACAGAACGACCAGAGTTGCTAAGAGGCAAAAAAATGCTATAGAAGTATTTTCTTCCAGATAATTTGCTGACCATCAGAAAAAAAAAAAACAAAAAAAAAAAACGAACAAATATACATGGGTAGACAATGCATTTCTTTCAAAAACAGCTTAAAATTAATTATATTTTTATTCTCTAAATAAAAAGATAAAATTTCGCTAACCGCAGTGTATTCGCTTTTATTTTGACAAAGAATCAGCACTTAACTTGTAGCGGATAAAAAATTAATTAAAATCAACCTTCTTCACTTTTACAAAAATTCACAATGACGTATGAAATCCTGGTTTTCCCAAATAGAAAAAGGATTGACCATGTGCTTAAAGAAAAAGTCAATCCAGATTTCGCAAGTACAGAGGCCCGACAATATTTTTCGGACATTTTAGTATTCGACTTTCCGAGTACCATAGAGTGGCGAAATTCCTTCAATAGAATAGCATAAACATATAAAGACAATATCTGTAATAAAAATGGAAGAAAATCGATTAGGTAAGGAAAAATATTTATTTTTCATCATTTTTTACAAAACACACGCGACATTATTTTTCGGACATCGTTGAAAACTGTTAATAGTCTGTAATATCACCTTTCTTCTCAATAACTTTTATCAATCTCTCTTCATAATGATCAAACATATGCACAATAACATCTCTACGTGTTTCTATTAGTTGTTTTTTGGCATCTAGTATCCGTCCCCATAGTTGAGCCTCTTTCGTTATTTCAGATCAATCATAGACAAGTTGCGCAAGCATTTCCCAAACATTTTCTATTAAATTTATATCTGGGCTTTTTGCAGGCCATTCCAAAGTAGTCATATTCACTTTAGCCATCCATTCTTTCATGAGTTTTGACACATGGATGCTGCAATTGTCTTGCTGTAGAACGAAATCATTCCCTATCTCTCTTCTTATCCTTGGTAGGGCTTTCTCGTCCAGCAACTGTTTGTAGCTTTCGCTGTTCTGTCGTCCTTTCAGCCACTCCAACCATATATTTCCATTAGCAAAGATCATACCCCAAACCATAACTCCTCCTCCTCCCATCTGTCGTTTGTTCAGTACAGCAGGCTCACCCCTTCTCGACCAAGTACACCATCCATCGGGCCCATCAAACTTGAAACGCTTCTCATCAGTAAATATAACCTTCTTAAAGTCAACATGCTTTGTTAATCACCTTTTAGCACACTCCAGTCTTGCTCCTTTGTGTTTCTTTGTTAGTGTAATTTTTTTCTTAGCCTTTGCATACTTCAAACCAATCCTATGCAGCGTTTTTGTACTGTTCGGACGTTTACATCCAATTCACATTTCTCCTTCACTTTTCTTGCTGTAACTTTTTCTCCAGATGTCAAAAGCCGTGTCACAGTCCTCTTCATTCTCCTTTCAGTCTTCTTGCCAATTGATCTTTTCCGACCTCTCTTCTTTTTCCGCTTGGAGTTTGTCTTCAGCATGTATTCGACCGTTGCTTTCGACAGCTTCAAATCCATGGCGATCCTTCTGATGCTGAGGCCATCATCCCGCTTCTTCCGTGCCAAACAAACGACTTCTTTTGAATGCATTTTACCTCATTAAACTTAATTGTTTTGCCAGTAAAATAGAACAGATAATTGATTCTAATGATGACAGCTAAGTGTACAAGCAGAAAATTTGCATACAGCAACATATACATGAACTTAGCTCTTAATAAAATAGGATTTTTTGTCATGTCCGAAAAATAGTGTCGCGCAAGTTTTCACAAAAATCACAAAAAACTAAAATTATCAAAGCCAAACTAAAAAAAATGATTACACTAGTAGTAGATTTTCACTCCTCAACTACGTACTTACAATCTCAAAAGTCTTTGGCACTAGTAACCACCTTGAAGTACTTTTTTCAAAGTGTCCAAAAAATATTGTCAGGCTCCTGTAGGTGTTTAAAGGATTTTTGACGAATGGGATCGACTTGCAAGACCAAAAGAACTTCACGAGTAAGTGCGAAAAATCTACAGTACAATATGTTGGGGCGCTCTCCACCTTTCCACGGAAATGGATTTTCCGAATCACTATATAAAATAGTAGTGATTATACCTCGAGGAAGGAAGTCGAGTGAGCGAGTCAGTCGGGTATTTCCGGTATTGCACCGGAAGTGTTCTACGAGTCAATCTATCATGTGTCGACGACGATGCTGGATACTAATTACCTTGTTCTGTATTCTACTAATCCTCACCTCATGTAAATACTTCTCTATTCCTGTCAATACACCTACTATGACGTTGTTTTGTAGCATTTCACATAATTCTGTTACCCGACGTGACACGATAAAAGGACTTCATCAGCGTCAGTCAGTCAGAGAGTTAGATGGGAGCCGCGAGACGAAACGACTAAAATGTAACTTCAACTTCAAATCGACCCGGAGATAAGGTCAGGTCGCACCTTGTTCTCGCTCTCCTTTATCCCTTTCAACAATTACTACTATGAAGATTTTCTACAACTCTTGATGCCCTTAACTCACCTTTATCATTGATCACGAACTCTATCCTTAACTTCTTAATAATGTTTTTAATTGCTCATTAACTTCTACAACTCATTTTATTCTTTCCTTTTAATAAATTTCTATTTTAACATTCAAAATGTATATTTTATTATTCCACTCTTCTGCACTAATCCACACATCCTACTGACAACTAACCTTCTGATGATGAAAGACTTTCTGATAATAATTCTGCATAAAACTTGTAAGCTACAGTGAGTTCGGTTAAGTCTGACACAAAGCCGAATAAAAAAAAAGAATTAACCAGCTCCCTACGATACAAACTATAAAAAGAAACTATCATACAACATTATGTATTTTGTGCTCATTATGAAAATCATTATCATCATCATAATCTTCTTCTTCTTCTTCTTCTTCTACTATGTGCCCTGTTCTTTCAGGACGTAGGCGATCATGGTTTTCCACGTCTTCCTATCTCTGGTGGCTCTTAGTATGCTTTCTCCTGTTACACCTCCCA
This sequence comes from Ascarosepion bandense, assembly GCA_037127315.1. NCBI lineage: Eukaryota > Metazoa > Mollusca > Cephalopoda > Sepiida > Sepiidae > Ascarosepion > Ascarosepion bandense. Next base: position 569,241 of record JBBBDQ010000317.1, read on the forward strand.
ACCCTCGTTCTGTCGTCCACCTGATCAGGCCACTTAGATATGTTATCCGCTGCTTTCCTCTGTCTCGTTTTCCTTCTATCTGGCCAGTCAGTATCATGTTCTCCAAGCCTTCCTTCCTCTTTGCATGTCCCAGGAACTTCAGTTGTCTCTTTCATATGCTCAATATTAATTTTCTTTTCGTTGCCATTCTTTCCAACACCTCATCATTTCTCGCATGCTCGGTCTCTGATACCTGCAGCATCCTTCTGTAGAACCACATTTTGAGGCGACTAAGATGAGGAAAAAAACTTGAAGCAGCGGAAATGTGGTTCTACAGAAGGATGCTACGGATATCATGGACCGAGCATGTGAGCAATGATGAGATTTTGGAAAGAATGGCAACGAAAAGAAAATCTTTTAATGTTCACTTCGTATGATTTTTTATCTATAGCAGTCGTTTCTGCTTATTAATCTTCCATAACAGGTTGCTACTAATGGCTATACATCCGAGGAGCCCTGTTGATTTGTCGATGCGATGCAGTGGAGAGTGATACTAATTGCTGTTGAGAGGAGTTAAGTTCAGCTGTCAACATTGGAGCAATCTTCTATTTCCTTTGTTCGCAATACTCATGTGTTTATCTTTGTAGGATTTAGTTGGACAAACAGAGCAGTATTCTACTGTATTACAAGTTGACTCTGCTATGGCCACCTGTTTGAACCAGTTGATAAGTGGTTTATAAAACAGGCTGGAGTGATTCATTCTGGTACTTGGACAAACCTATTCTTTAGGTTCTTATTAGATGCTGACTTTGGTGTGGATACTGTGATCAATAAATATCCATCATTCAGTCATGAATACTCGAGTACGGGATCTGTATTCATTTACAGCCCGATCTTCCCCTGTCTGCCAACTAGACGATAGTTGGAGACTTCCTTGGTGGGTGAATAACATATTTTTGATTCTTCAATCTTCAGCAGCAGTTGTCACTTTTGATGTTCCAGCTTTTTTCTGTCAACATTTGCACCATTTTCTAACTGCTCTTGTAACCAATATAGTACCTTATAGTATTTACATTATTCGGACTATTGTCCTCATCTTTGTTGCTATTTTTACGACGTTTCGGCCGTTCTACGCTTCGGCCTTCTTCAGGTGCTAGTAATTTCAGACCGAACACTTTATTACAATCACTGGGGTATATGAACTCCATTCCTTGCGAAAATCCTAGATTGGAAGTTACGAGTTATCTCTCTCTAACCCTTCAAGTTACGTGTTCACCACTGCTGTAGTCTGGTATTGAACTCACAATTCTAAGAGTCAAGTTAGGAACTAACCAACGGCTATATCCACTGAGCCATGTGTCGTGTGATTGTAACGGACCAATTTTGCGTAAAAGGAGCCTCACTTTCCAGCTATCCGTTTGCTCTCCAAAAGCTTCTTTAAAGAGATCCTCATAACGAGCGAGCCACGTTGCGAAGGTTGTGCTTGCCTCCTTATCGTAGTGGAACTCTCTGATGGAATTTTCGAGAGCTTGTCCAGATATTAATTTCGTTAATGGAGGAGTTGGTTGTGGTACAGTCCCTAGTCTCTCTAAGAAGAGCTCCATCAATCGTTATTGCTGCTGTAGAATCTGTTTGGTAATATTTGGATCAATTATTTCACTATACTGAATGGGACTGAAAATATTCCGGAAACACGAGAAAGTTTATTTTTTCAAAAAAAAAAAAAAAAATGTTACGTTTTCAACGTACCTGACGTTATTATGTGTGCCCACGAAATTCGACGTCTAAAATCTACTTTCTGAAATTCTCTACTCCATGCAATTAAGAGTTCGTCGATTTCAGTGAAATGTGACATTTGATTTGTGCAGAAAAAGGTTAGGTCCACGTTTTCGCTGAGTGTATCAACAAAGTAGTAGTAATGTCGTGTTCGTCTCTTTCTATTGAAAGCAGCAGGTAGGTGAAGATGAAGGAGGAGAAATAAAGAAAGCAGCTCGAGAAAGAAAGTGATAGGGTGCGAATACGGGTCTCAGGGATAGTCGTGCACGATCGTCGGTTGTCAGTTTCTGATACATTACTCTGGGTTGAGCGTTATCTACTTCCTTTTCTCTCTCTGTCTTCTAGACCGAGAAACGTGAAATACATAGCCAACTCGGATTTCGTGGTCGTCTCCCAATGCAAAGAAGAAACACGATACGTGTCATTGAAAGTTGAATTTGTTGTTATCGGCAAATCGCTCTCTTTTCGTTGGTTAATTAATATTTTCACACTGGCTTGCGAATTTGCAAACAGTGAAGAAAAGGAAGTTATTTATATGTTGTACTAGACGCCTAGTCCTTGAGCAAGACGAGTTGATCGCCTAATAATCACTTACATTGACACGCTGTCATAGATCGGTAAACTTTTGCTAACTATATGCCGACTTGGGGTTTTAAAATAATTCAATGTACCAACAGCATACGTATTTTTATACAAGTCAATGTCAATATACACTACCGGCCATAATTGTTAGGCCACCCCAGTTTTTTAAAAATTATGTATTTCATACTATTTTTAGTATTAATTGCCAAGTGGATAATTCTAAATGAAAATAGAATGGTTCTTTTGTTATTATTACTTTGCAAAATCTTGCAAGGCAAATAGCGACAATTTATCCATCGCACCCTCTAGATTTGCTATATATATATATATATATATACTACCGGTCATAATTATTAGGCCACCCCAGTGTTTTAAAGAAGATGATGTATTTCATACTATTTTTAGTATTTATTGCCAAGTGGATAATTCTAATTGAAAATAGAATGGTTCTTTTGTTATTCTTACCTTGCAAACTTTTACAAGGCAGCCAGGAAGCCTTTGCTTCGGCCAGCCAATAAGAAGAGACTAGCATGGGGAAGAGAGCACAAAAACTGGACACCAGAATAGTTCATTTGATGAACATGTTATTGTGCAGTATTAACAAAAGGACCATTCTATTTCATTTACAATTATTTCTTTTAAAAAACTGGAGTGGCTTAATAATTATGGCCGGTAGTGTACCTGTTGTATAGCATATTTTATATCATAATATAAACAATAATATGTAAACCACATTAATAATAATAAACTGTTTTTATCAATAATGGGAGCCTTGCCCTTGCATGGTCTTAGCCAATTGCTCAATATCGACAACTTTGAGTTTTACACAGTTTTCTAAATGTTCAGTTGTTAGGCAATTTCCTCGTGGACTTAACACTGCTTTCATGTGAGAGAAAATTTGCTCACAGGAATAAGTTGAACCAAAAGCCGAAAGAAGAACAAAAGCAATTTTCTTCGAACAGGTGAAAGATCTCAGAACTGTTAAACCCTAAACAGTTCTTTAAGTTGTTGAATTATTAAAAGACTCCCGTTCGTAGAAAGGTTTCCTTGTCTATTAGTTTGTGTTCTTATTAAGGGAGCTCTTTGGAGGTGAAGCAAGCAGTGAGTCCAACCAGTGATCAGTTTTGAAACATCTAAATATCTTCTTTGCATTGGAGTACTTATTGGTTCGGACTTTGTGATGCCATTTGCGGCTGCGTGCATTGGGAATTGCCTGGCGTAGGTTGCCGACTCCTGGGCTATGTTACGACAAAGAATGACACCCTAATGACTTTTCGACCTTGATGCAGAACCGTGATAGGTAAGCGTGATAGACCCATGAATATCTGAATTAACTAGACCGAATAATAAAATTCTTCTGCTCTGACGAACTTAAGTCACTGTTACCCCTGCCACATGAGTTTACTCGTGCAACCAGACTAGCAACTGGGCCCCACCTATTCACAGTTAGATCAACCAAATGCAGTCGACAATTCTACTCCATCAGCTTCTTTTCTCGCACTTCCCGCCTGTGAAACTCTCCTCCATATTCTTGCTTTCCTGACGGATACAACCTCAAAGAATTTAAATGCAATGTTAATACCTATCTCTTAACCACTTGACTCTAGTTCTTTCTATATCACCCTGTATATCTTTTCCTTTCTCTCTACCTTTCTTCACTCCTGTGTTCACATCCTTCTCTTGCTCCTTTCTCTGACACCCCCTGTAGCTGGTTCGTATTTCTCTTTACTCTGCTCCTATCTAATCTTTTTCTCTTATGTTGCCCCCTGCGCATCAGTGGCGTTACCGCCTTGCCTGGGGTGAAACGATTAAAAAATGTCCTTATTTAAAAAAAAAAATACAAAAATATTTCATTTTAAAGTGATTTTATTTTTTAGAAATGCTGGGTGACCCCTAAATGCTGATCCCCTAACCTTTTGCTTGTCATGCATATCTTTTTTTTCTGTGTGCCGTGTCCCTTCAGGACTTCATGGACTAGCCACTATCCCTTGTCGCTCTTAAGACTTTCCCTTTGGGTAACTTCCCCAAACCTCACTCTGCCATCCAATTAAGTATTTCCCCTTCTCTCTCTCTCTCTTTCCCTTTATCCGCCCTGTGAGTATTAAATTCTCCAAGCTCTCTTTCTTCATTCCGTGTCCCAGAAACTTCAGCTGTCTCTTCCTGGTCTTGCGTATAAGTTTCTTTTTTGTTTGTATCTTTTCCAAGACTTTGTTCGGTCAATATCCTCAGCATCCTTCTGCAGAAGCATATTTCTGTTGCTTCGAGTCACCCCTTCATATGCAGTCAAACAGAGTTAAAAGAAAATTTACATCTTCGCACTAAGCAATTGCTTGTTTCGTTATCACAGTCCTCAGCCTCTGCCTTACTCATGTAAACTTATGTCATACCAAACTAAATTTAGCGAGTGACTAATACGACACCACCACTGTCAGATGACTTTGACATTGCTGTCCCCTCCCCCGGTGGGGATAAAATCTCAAAGTCTTTTCCTCTTGAGGAGAGATAGAGCAACGATATTTTCCTCTAACATCTGGACCAATTCTGTAATTATCCCTTGTGGCACAGATAGGCGCAATTAGAAAGTGAAATGCTGCAATTCGAATTTCACTCAGTGATATTTTCGTCTATACACCTCACCTCTTCTCTTTTTGACCACAGGGTACTTAACTCTTGTATGACGTCACTCTGGTCCCAAAACACTAATTAGCGGGGGAAAAAATTGCTCATGTTAGCTTACAGTTTCCTCAAGTGCGACCTGTGAGTACTGTAACGGATATCGGCGTGGAAAAGAGAATTGACAAACGGGGTTAAAAATCTGGGTTAGACTGTGGCATTCACTTTCACACAGATGTTTGTGAAAAAGCACGAATCCATTTTTTTTCAAATCTAGAACGCCTTCAAAAGAATGAATCCTATTTTTTAAAAGATTTATAGGTTTAATCCGTTTGGCGCCATTCTATCTATACACGGGCTAGGATGTGCTTTGTGGTGCAGTGGATATCGGCTTGGAACGAGAAATCGGGGAACCGAGTTCGAATTCCAGTTGAATTCATTGCATTCACTTACGCGCAAATACCCTTGGGAAAGGTATTAATCTGTCTCTTCCTTCCAGTTATGAGTTAAATAGCAGGACAGAATGGGTTCTATAGACTTGGCTGGCAACCAGTCTACCGCAGAAAGTAATGACAATCTACTGCGGGATGATCTTCTGCCCAGTCAGTCGAGATATGATCGCCCAATCGTGTATGACACTTAACTGACTGAATGAAGATAATAGTTTGAAATATAAGTAAAGCTGCGATTGGTCGTAAAGTGGGGGATCTGCTTTCTATTGTGATGAGGTAATAAACTGACCCCTCACTTATTACTAATTATTAATACAATCCGTCTCTTCTCCCTTCAGCTATAATTTAAATAGCAGCAAAGAAAATCTTCTGCCCAGTCAGTCATGTCTCTAAAGAGACATGATCGCCCAAGTGTGTATCACGTATACTTTACCGACTGACTGATACACGGGCGATAGAAAACCACTTCCAATGGTCTTTACTAAATAAGAAAAGCCGCAACACATGAACACTTTCACAAACAGCAAGTAGCTCATGTAACGAAAAGAGAAAATATAACCAACTGGTCACTCTTTACACGACCAACAACAAAAATATTGGAAGGAATCTTCGACCAATATTAGAAAAGATTATAACAATTATTGAACTGAAAAAAGAAAGCTTATTTATATAACTAAATAATTTTTTTTTTTAATCATTTCACCCCGAACAAGGCGGAAACGCCACTGATGTGCAGGGGGTTACATAAATGTAAAAAGATTAATTAGAAAAGAGTGAGGAGTACAAACTAGTTAGAAAGGAACAATAGAAAGCTGAGAAAGCAGGTGCGATGACAGATACATAGTTGGAGAGAAAGAGAAGGTTATACGGGGGTGGGGAGAGAGCTAGAGTCCAGTGGTTAGTAGATGAGTATTGACTTTGCATTTAAATTTCTGGAGGTTGTAGCCGTCAGGAAAGCAAGAATACGGGAGCGAGTTCCACAGGCGGGAAGTGCGAGAGAAGCTGCAGGAGTAGAATTGTCGTCTGCATTTGGCTAACCTGACTGTGAAAGGGTGCGACCCAGTTGCCATTCTGGTTGCACGAGTAAACACCTGTTGAGGAGGCATCAGTGACTTAAGCTCGTCCGAGCAGAAGCCATGAAAGTATTTATAGAAGAGACAAAGGGAGGCCACATTTCGACGATGGGGAAGTGGCTGCAGTCGAGTCGCCAGATCACATTACAGACTCTCCTTTGGAGCTTGTCAAGAACACTGAGGAGAACGGCAGGGGCACCTGACCATAAATGGCAGCAGTACTCCATGCACGGACGGATGGTTGACTTGTATATGTGCAGGATGGATTCAGGTGGAAAAAACATCCTGGATCGACATAGTGACCAAATCTTCTTAGCAGTAGATTTTGCTATGGATTCAATATAGTGGTTCTATTTGAGGTCTGAGGACAGGGTAAGTCCGTGGAGGCGTAGTGTATTACTTTCAGGGAGAGGTTGCCTGTAATGGTTGACAGACAACAGCTTGGTCTTAGATGAATTGAAGTTGACAAACCACTTCTTGGTCCAGTTCACCACAGAGTGTAGATCCCGCTCAAGGTCAGCAGCGTGATTATGTCTGTCCGCCACGACAGGTTTCTTACTGGAGCGGGAGTATATTGTAGTGTCATCTGCGTAGATGCCTACTTGGGACTTGATCTCATCTGGGAGGTCGTTGATGAAAATAAGGAAGAGCGCCGGGCCCAGGATAGAGCCCTGTGGGACACCAGCATTCGTGCTGTAGGACGAAGAGGCACGCCTATTCAGAACGACCTTCATTTTGCGGTTATTTAAGAAAGATTGGATTAGGTCAAGCAGGCGACCGGTAATACCATAACCGCGTATGACACTAAATTATTAATATCCTTAGCCCTAAAAAAAAAAAGGGTTTTGAGTTTGAGTTTTGTTTAACAGCATATCAACCTCTGGGTCATTTAAGGCAAAAAAGCTGGGGTTTTAAGGTATTTTTTTTTTAATGTTCGGTTATAGTGAGAAGGTTGATTCAGTCAGATTTTTAATGAAGATGTCTTGTTTTTCTTCTTTTTATTTTAGAAAACTGGAAATGTCTTCGAGTTTTCTATTCAAAAACGTTTTGATGAGAATAGCATTTTCTTCTTTCAAAAATGTGTTATAGAAATAAGTTTTTTTTTTTTTTTTTTTTTATATAAGCGTTTCACCCCGGGCAAGGCATGTCACTGCCACTACTGTGCAGGGGGCTACGTAGAGTGGAGAAAGGCTGGTTAAATATAGGAAATAACAGAGGGTGGGTGATAGGCGGGTAAGGATACCGAGAATGAGGGTTGGGTAGATGAGAGTGTTGTGAGAATAGTTGGGAGTTAGTGTGATAGGAGGTGTCTATTGACCCTACATTTAAACACCTGGAGATTGTAACTGTCGGGAAAGCAGACTTGTATAACCAAAGCCCTAATATACCAAACCTAAATTTGATAATTAACAACAATTTACACAAAAATTAGGCAGAAAAGATAAGAACCGAAATAAAATAAAAAATACAAATCAAAATAAATAAATAATTCAAAAAATAAGATCACACTGGCTAAACTCACCAAGTTGCAGGCTGGCTGACAGAAAAAAGTTAAGAAAATTTCAAAAATTATCTCCATTTTGTTTCTTCTATACAGTTCTGGAGAGTTCTGGAGAGATTAAGTTACCTTAAGTAAGCAGTAACAGACAGTAGTGTGATGGAGGGGGGGATCACCTCCAAGCCATGTGTCCAGTTAGCAAGGGAATGACAGAGAACAATAAAATAAAAAACAAACAAACATGGCCGGTCTTAGAATTCCTACATATAACCAAAGCCCTAATGTACCAAACCTAAATTTGATAATTAACAACAATTTACTTCAAAAATCTATATTTTTCTATAAAAGTTTATTTCTATGCATATATTTCTATAAAAGTGTATTTTTATACTTTCATTGTGTTTTGATCCCAGTTTGGGAGTTAACTATTTTCCCATAGCTGGGACCCTAACAGGTGCTACCACTCCGGGTCAGGGTCGACCTGAGAACAACAGCAATTAAGTTGTGTTTCCATGCTCCTCCCAACCTCCCAACCAGAGGCCTTGCTGTCGGATGCAGTTTACCGTCATTACTAAACAAAATAATTTCAGTTAATCTTGGTCTCTCGCTCAACTGCACCCCACACAAAATAATCAAAGGGTTTTCAGTCTAGGGAGTTAGCTGGAAGTCTGGTTGCAGAAATTGCCATGAAAGGGGTTCTTCTGCTAGTGCGGTATGGTGCAGAGTTCTGTTGCTATACATTAGGTCTTCCTGCAGGCATTATTTTGGCCCAGGGAAGAACTATCTCATCAAGGTACATGATATTGGCCTCCGTGTTGAGTCTGGGGCCATGTGGCAAGATAAATGGATGCTTAACCTCTCCATCAGTAGTGATCCCTCCAGACAACTTCGGAATCACCAAGAGACTCATCCAACTCTTTCCGAATCCTCTGCACTGTCCTCACATTGATACGCAAATACTCTGAAATTCGTTCTTCCGGTGTGAATGCCAAGTAGTACAGCATACCGTTTCCGAATTTATGGGGGACTGAATTGCGCCATGGAGTTCTTATTCAAATTGTCCAACTGACCCTACTACACTGGGCAGTTGACAAAATGAAAAACTAACAATGCACACGCGCGAAATTTAAACTATAAAATAACGACAATTTATACATCGCACAAAACACACACACACACACACACACACACACACATATATATATATGTATGTATGTATGTATGTTTTTATTTATCTATCTATCCTTTATATCATTTTATCATTCTATTCATTTAGCTCACTCTGTTATCTATTTCTCTTATTTGTTTATTTATAATATATATATATATATATATATATATATATAGCTGCTGTATATTTTGGGTCTGACGAGCAGCTTTCTTTACGCTGTGAAATACGCATTAGCCATGAAATTGTAGAATATCTAAAAACATTTTCTAGATTAAATTATTCCGTTAAATTAAATAAATAAATTTTATCATTGAGTTCTTTTGAGTTCGTCTCTATCGGAATTTACCGGAGTTATATACCAAATATTCTACGTTACACACACACACACACACACACACACACACACACACATATATATATATATATATATATATATATATAATATTTATTATAGATTATAATTTAGAACATGTTCAAAAATTTGTAATAAATATTCATAGCTCTATTTCATTATGGAGCACTGTTTTAAATTAATGTTTTGAACGTTGTTAATATTTTTTAAGTTCCTTATTCATTTGGATGTATATATATATATATATATACATATTCATAATTTATTTTTTTAATATGATCATTTAGTAGATACCTGTATTTGAGTAGATATTCTGTTTTTAATTAAACAGTATACTTAATATATATAACTCGACTGGCTTGAATATTTTTGAGAAATTGTTGCTAGGAAAATGTGTTTCATTCGATAGTATTCTAACCTACGACCCCTAACAACATAGAGGAAAACATAGATTGATTTCTTACGTTTGAACCGCTCGACCAAGAATGATTTCACAGTAGACGAAGTCGAATGAAGCCTTATAAACACAAATTTTGATTTCTCGTAGATATTCATCTCTGCTCTGAAATGTATCGTAATGTAAATATATATATTTAACTTAATTTCGAAATCATAACGATATGCCGAACTCAAAAATTAGTGTTCGACAAAATTGTTTTTACGAGAGTTCGAACTCCAACTTCTGCGCCTGGAGACTAGTTCATAACTATCCCATGAACTTGGACATTTACTTTGTTACGGTGAGGCATCCACTTATGCCCAACTCTTACCGGCGACCATGTCCGTGCCTCCCCTCCTGTGTGTTGTCTTGCTCGCATGTCAGAGACCGGGTAGAAAAGATGCGATTTTTTTTTCAACCAATCGGTTTTCGCTCCGATTAAATCTTTGTGTGGTTTGTTTCACTATTTGAAAAAAAAAAATGTCTGACAAAATTGATATCCACCTGCCTCACGGTTCTGATGTGGTTTCTGAGTCTCCGCCCGTCCATCTTCAGTGGACTCAAATTTCGATGTCTTTGCAAATGTCAAAATAGTTGGAAAGAAACATGCATAAAGGCAGAAAAAAAGTGGTGAAGAAAAAAGAAATACAGAGGCGTAGAGAGAGAGAGAGAGAGGAGTGGGCAGTAGAAAAACTGTAAGAAGAAAGAAAGAAAGAAAGAAAGAAAGAAAGAAAAACGACGGAAAGAAAGAAAGGAAGAAAGAAGATTATTTAAAATAAATGAGAAGGTTTATAAGAAAAAAGAAAGAATGAAAGAAAGAAAGAAAGAAAGAAAGAAAGAAAAAAGAAATGAAAGATGGAAAGAAAGAAAGAAAGAAAGAAAGAAAGAAAGAAAGAAAAAAGATGGAACTAAATAAAGAAAAGAAGAAAGATTATTAAAAATAAATAAAGATGTTTATAAGAAAGAAAGAAAGAAAGAAAGAAGAAAGGAATCTAAGAAAGAAAGAGAGAGAAAAAATAAAGAAAGGGAGGGAGGATTATCAGAAAGAAAAACATTACGAGACGATGGGCAAATGTAGGTTGGGTGGGGTGTTTATGAATACTTGGCAGGTTGCCAATACTATTTGCATCTCCGTAACATTCTTTCTACCATATTTTTTCTTAGTGCTAAGATTCATGATTCAAGCACACACACAAATACACATACACACATTTCAGTCTTTCGTTTTTGAATCTGACGAAGCCTTGAATGGCGAAATGCATAATCGAATCAATTTTCAATCATATTTGTTTTCATGAAACTTTTCTATTTCATATATATATATATATATATATATATATATATATATGTTCTAAACATGTACTGTTAAATATAAGAGACTGAATGTTTAATCATGACCGTTCTAAACGTCGTATTAAACCAAAATACGACGTTTAGAACGGCTCATGATTAAACATAATAGACATTCATTGTCTCTTAAATTTAATACTATATGCTTAGAAACTTATTTGCTGCCTCGATACACTATATATATATTGAATTAATGTGGAGAAGTTTTTTTTTACATAACTAAGACGTGTTGCTTCAACCATACCGACTTCGAAGTTCCGCAAAGGCATTACGATGTTTTCACTCTTCAGGGGTCCAGCTTATTCTGCAACAACACCGCTCAGTGAAGTGAAAAACCTTTCCACATTAATACTATTAATGCTCTATGTGGTATTGAGCAGCACTTTATGATAAAATACTTGCTCGTCAAAAATGCCTCCCTATCAGTAAACTACTGAAAAATCAGCAGTTTTGGCACTAAGCACTATTAACATTCAATGCTATATATATATATATATATATATATATATATATATATATATATATGTATGTGTGTGTGTGTATACACACACACACACACACACACACACACATATGTGTGTGTGTGTGTGTGTGTGTGTGTGTGATTTACATCCATTCATTTTTTGCATAATTGTAGTTCTTAGTCTCAGCCATGATACCATTTACTCAGAGGACTTATTTAGCCTTCAAAATTTAATTTACGACGAAAAAAACTTATTTGATATCGATACCAGGAAATCAAAATTTGACTTACATCCATTTATTTTTCTTTCAGTCTACGGTTTCGCTTTAACTGGAAACAACTATTGCTTTTTAGTCTTTCGTGCCAACGTCCAAAGAGTCTGAGCTCCAGGACCATGGATTAGTTTTAAAGCTTTGATTGCACCCGAGCAACGCCGGCCTATACTGCTAGTATATTAATAAAAAGACGCTTTTCGTCCTCTGGGGAACTTTATGAAGGCAATGTAACGTTTAATTTATCGGATGTGCGTTGTGGTGCAGTGGATATCTGCTCGGAACAAGAAATCGGGAAGACGAGTTCGAATTCTAGTTGAATTCCTTGCATTCAATTACTTGGGAAAGGTATTAATCCATCTCTTCCCTCTAGGTATGGGTTAAATAACAAGACATATTGTTTTCTATTGTCTTGGCTGGCAACCAGTCTACCACATAAAGTCATGGCATACTACTGTGGGATAATCTTCTGCCCAGTCAGTCATGTCTTTTTCGAGACTTGATTGCCCAAGTATATCATGTATGGCACTTAATTGACTGAGAGGTTATTATGTTGAAAGTGTTTATATACAAAAGAAAGGCGTCAGTTAAGAATAGATTTTTCTCCTGTCTTTTAATTCATTGTGTTCTGTTACCGATATACTGAAAATAATATATATATATATATACAACTACTACTAGTACTGCTGAACTTTCCCGTCGTTTTTGACGTATGAGAGAGAGAGGCAAGCAGCTCGTATATATATATATACAGTACTGTGCAAAAGTATTAGGACAAGAACTATTTTATCTTTTATGAGGCATCAAATTAAAGTTTGAAATCACCTAACTCTTTTGCACACTATCGTCAGTGTGTAAAATATTAGGACAGGGGTGATTTTCCTAAAAACCTTATTGAAATTCAAATACAGGGTGAAAAGCCAAGTAAATTGCTAATAAATATTGATTATTTAAAACTAGGTGTAAAAGAAATGTATTAAAAAGAAGTTAGATTTAATTTTTCCTATTTTCTATGAAACAAGTTATTTTGAAACTACTCATTATGTTATTATTCTTGGATATGACTGACTTTTTTCTTATTTCCCCCTCTCGAATTGATAAATTTAATGTTACTTCGCAAGACACAATTTGGGAACAAATACAAGCTGCTTGGCAGGAGATACCATTATATACATTGAAGAAGCTTGTGATGCCAATGCCTGACAGAATGAAGGCTGTGATCAAAGCAAAAGGCTATTATACTAAATATTAAATTTATTTTGTAACAAGTATTTTTTCTTCTTAAAGCATTTGCTGAGTAAATCAAATAATATCACTTTTAATTAAATTGTTTATTTTCTGTCAATATATGTCATAAAAGATAAAACAGTTCTTGTCCTAATACTTTTGCACAGTACTATATATATATATATATATATATATATATATATATATATATAAAGACAAAGGAAAACTTCCTTTACTCGTGTGTTTCGACCTTTGTTAAAGAAACGTGTTAGTAAGCAAAGTTTCTTTAGTTTTGACTCATATTGTCTTTTTTACAGATATATTTTAATTTATCTCTGCCTTATCTGCATTATTACTCTCTCTCAACCCCCCCCATATATATATATATATATATATATATATATATATATATATGTATGTATGTATGTATGTATGTATGTATGTATAGGATATGCGATATAATGCTATGCGTGACAAGCTGTGCAAATTAATAGTTTTATTTCGTGATTTTGCTGTTTACCCAATGACATCTCTTGTCATTTTGGCAATCACAACCTTTTTTGTTTCTATTTGAGATACTGAAATATCCGCTTGTCTCTCCTTTCGGGTTGACGAACTTGCGAGATTTGTTTCATAAGCAAAATAAAGCGCTCAATGACAGAAGAAGTCATAAAGGTCAGAATGTGTCTGACAGTGGGTTTGAAACTTGAGAAAAAGTTGAACGGGAAATAGAGAAATAAAAAACTAAAATGGAGGAAGGATAGAAAGAAAAAGAGGGACGATTGAAAAAGGAAAAAAGAAGAAAAAACGTAAGAATGGGGAGAGAAAGAAAGATGGCTGAAAAGGGTTACGGTTAAGTAGAGGAGAAAGAAGAGAGAAACGAAAAGGGAAGGTAAATAAAGAAAAGAGATGGAGTGTGAGAGGAAAGAAAAAATAAATGAGTGAGAAAATTAGAAAGAAGAAAATGTAAGAAAGAAGGTTGTTGAGAGAAAGAGGGAAATGAGAAGAGAAGGGAGAACAATGAAAAGGAAATAGAAAGAAAGAAAGAAAGAAAGAAAGAAAGAAAGAAAGAAAGAAAGAAAGATTTAAGTAAAGGTCACAGCAGATAAATTAACGATATTTATATCTAAAAGAAAGAAAGAAAGAAAGAAAGAAAGAAAGAAAGAAAGAAAGAAAGAAAGAAAGAAAATAAAAGGTAAAAGACGTCATGGAGAAAGTTATCAAAATAAAAAAAATAAATGATAAAATGAAAATAAAAGTGAATGAAAGAATAATAAATATTTAAAAAGAAAAATGAAAGAAACAAACAAATAAAGAAGAATGGAAGAAAAAAGAAAGAATATGAAAGAAAGAAAGAAAGAAAGAAAGAAAGAAAGAGGTAAAAATGGAGTCAATAAAAAGAATGACGTTCAGAAAGAGTTATGCGGAACGAAAAGATGCTAGGACAAAAAAGCAAGAAAATGACACACAGAGAAAAAATATCGACGTAGAAGAAAAAAAAAACAATTATGAACTGAGAAGAAAAAATATTTTGTCTGGTACAAGGTCATGATAATTAAGTACTGAGTGAAGAACAGACTTAAATCATGAAGATAGATTAAGAAAAAAAAATGAAGACGGAAGATGAAAAATTAACTGTTTACAATTCCCATTTTTGTCACAGATTCATGAATATTAAGTACGCGTTGTGGTGCAGTGGATATCGGTTTGGAACGAGAAATCGTGGAGCCGAGTTCGAATTCCATCTGAATTCCTTGCATTCATTAACGCGCAAATACACTTGGGAAAGGTATTCAGCCGACTCTTTCCTCCAGTTATGGGTTAAATAACAAATCCTTCTTAAGGACACATTGACTAGTGGATATAGACGTTGGTTCGTTTCTGTGACTTGACCCAAAGAGTTGTGAGTTCAATACCAGGCTACAGCAGTGGTGAACAAGTAACTTACAGGATTAGAAGAAAATAACTCATGACTATCAAAAAGATGCCCTACGCAAAAGGGATGGAGGTGATAACCCCAGTGATTGTAATAAAGGGTTCTGTTCGAAATTCCTAGCACTTGAAGAAGGTAGGAGTGTACAACGGCCGAAACATCGTACAACTGGCAACAAAGATGAGGACAACAGTCCGAATAATGCAAATACTCTAAATACTACCTCATCTCAGAAATATAGACAAATACTAAAGAATCGGTACGGACCCGATACACCAAAAATATTGAAATAACTCATGACTTCCACTCGTAGCATTACTGCTACGCAAGGAATGAGAATGATATACCCCAGTGATTGTAATAAGGGCTCAGTTCGAAATTCCCAGAACCTGAAGAAGACCGGAGCCTACAACGATCGAAACGTCGTACAAATGGCAACACGGACGAGGACAATAGTCCGAATAATGTAAATATTTTAACGAAAATTTCTAAAGTTAATAAAAATGTTTAAAAAAAGTTAATAAAAAATAAATAATAATAAAAATGAACGACAATAGACCATAAGTAAAAGAAGAAAAAAAAAACAACACAAAAGTAAACGAGAAATACGATATTCAAGCAAAATTACGAGACTTAACGAGAGTTGCCCATAAGCATGAGAAAAAAACGAGAAATGCATGCATAACCTAGAGTAAACAGTAAATACAAAAATAAACGAGAAATGCGAAAATTAACGAGAATAAATAAGAATGTACAATAAGTAGTAAAATAAAAGAAAAATACGAGATTAAACGGGAATAAACGAGAATAAACTAGAAGGAACTCATTCTTTATTTTTTTGAGTCTCTCCTTGTATCGGTATTTTTTTTTTTTATAGTAAACACGCCAAATGTCGCAGAAAATCCCCAATGAATGCCGTCCTGTTGAGTTGCAGCGTGATATATGCGAAAGAATTTCGGTCATTCAGGTATCGGTCTCTCAACGTAAGATTTGGGTGAAAGAATTCTCAGAGCGGAATTCTTCAGAAAGATACGATAAGCAAACACGATATAATTCTATTTATAGATATGTCAGGCGATATACTTACACGTTAGTCAATATGTAAAGTCAAGATGGCATTCTAATACGGTTTATTTGCAAACATGTAAACCGACCTTTATACATATGAAGTATGTTGGGATAATGATACACGTGTTATTTTTAACGAAACAAGATAAGGAATTTATTTACAATTTTACACATTTGAAGCTTCAGTAGCTTGCTTCAGGACAAGTAATCAAACATTAAAAGCTCCTAGTTTCGATGAATTGTCAAGAAGTGAAAATGTTCATATTAAATCATCGGACACGAATTAAATTCCAAAATGGTTAAAAACCAATTGAGAGAGTTCACAAATAAAATTTATAAGGTTGTATTCAGGATGAATAAAAAGATATATTTTAAGATACTTAGGTTGTGGTCATCAGTAAAAAGGGCAGCCCAATATACCAAATACAGGTCGGGGATACTAGAATCAAGCAGGTACAAAAATTTAAATACCTGGAAAGTGTTATAACAGAAGACGGAAAGTGCGACACAGAGGTCGGAAGGCGAATTGGCATGGCGAAGGAAGCATTCCAGAAGTTGAGTAAAGTATTAAGAAACAGGACAATTTCGTTCGAAACAAAGAAGAGAGTACTGGATGGCTATGTGTTGTCAGTTCTTCAATATGGCAGTGAATGCTGGAAAATGTCATCAAAGATGAAGGAAAAACTTGAAGCAGTTGAAATGTGGTTCTACAGGAGCATACTGTATACAAAGTGGGGGATCAACTCCATATTACAATCAATATATAAACTGACCCCGCTCTTTGTGGCCACAGCGGTTTCTATACATTTATATTCCTGAGATCCAAAAGCACAAGTAAGCATTCCAGAAAATGGATGGCAATGTGTTGTCAGTTCTTCAATATGACAGTGAATGCTGAACAATAACGTCAATAATGAAGGAAAACTTGAAGCAACTGAAATGTGGTTCTACAGAAGGATGGTGCGAATATCATAGATTGAGCATGTGAGCAATGATGAGGTCTTAGAAATGATGGAAACAAAAAGAAAATTTATACTGAGCATCAGGAAGAGACAGCTGAAGTTCCTGGGGTATGCAATGAGGAAGCAGGGCTTGAAGAACATGATACTTACAGCCCAGATAGATAGGAAAAGTGACAGGGGAAAGCAGCGGATAATATATTTGACCTAATCAGGTAAATGATTGAATGAGTGTTGCAGGAGAAGGTGTGGTAAGAGCCACCAGGGATAGGGGCCCGGAAGTAAGACCTGGAAACAAGAAGGCAAGTTCAAACAGTGTATTAAAAGAACAGAATATGTGTACACTAATAAGTGTTAATAATCAGCAAAATAGAAGTATAAGTCCGAACGGTATAGTTACGCTACGTCTTGACTGCCTCCAGACTGTCATACGATTGCCTTACGACTGTTGAATATTCGCAAGCAAAAAAGTTAACTGCACAGGATCGATTTACTGTATGAAAAACTGAGCCCCCCCCCCCCCACCAAATTGTTTAAATATTGAAATTCTTACAAATGTTACAAATTTTTTTGTCAATCGGAAAGGTTATGGTTTGATCAATAAGATTTCACTGAAAAAAGTTTTTAAAAAAATTGATAATCAACAAATTTACAGATGGTGGTAATGTCGTACCGGCGAGTGGTTCCAAAATGGAGGATCGGTTTACTATAACGTTGTATGAAAATCTGAGCCCCCCCCCCCATACTGTTGTTTAAATATTGAAATTTTTCCCAAGTTTTTTATTGTCAATCGGAAAGTTTAGGGTGTAATCGAAATGATTGCACTGAAAAAAGTAAAATAATAAAAAAAGCAAAAACAACAAATTTAAAGGTGGTGGTAGTCTCCTTCAGGTCCGGCTCTTCTGTTGATAATTTTTTTGACAAAAAGGGATGAACAAAGTTCTTTGAAGAGTTAGATGTCAAATTACCTGGAAATAAAAATGCAGTTATTAATAATTAAGAGTTAAAAATGTATGCATGTAAGGTATGACAACTATTGCATCGCTTCCTCAAGTAAGCCGATAAACATTTCAGCCCAGCCTCGTAAATAATAATAATAATAATAATAATAATAATAATAATAATAATAATTTTTATCATTATTATATAGCATGACTGATGCTAATCTCAAGGAGAGTGGCTCACTGCGTCTTCTCGGATTGACGTTTTCAGCTGACAGTAGGTGGAAAGATGATATTGAATCAATTGCTCGGCCTGTGAAGTGTACATTTCTCGTTTTTATATTTTTTTAATTGTTGCTGTTGGGCTTCAAGGTTCCAAAGCAGACATAAAAATGTTCTTGTTTTTAAATTTATTTAATTTCTTTTGCTTTAAATAAAGTTGTATCCGGTATGAGGCTGATAATCCATATTTTATGAGCACATCGTTAGAATATAAAATAAAATGTTTTTAGGCTGCTAATGAGATGAGGAAGAGAGGGAAAGGGAGAGAAAGAGAAAGAAAGAGAAAGAAAGAGTCAGATTAGGCTTAATTTTAAATGAGTTCAATCGAGGAAGTAAAATGGAATAGAGAGAGGAGAATTAAAAGCATTTATGAAAGGAAGGAGAGACTGCATGATTAAAAGGAGTGAAATTTTTCTAATAATATAAATAAGAGAGAAAGAGAGAGAGAGAGAGAGAGAGAGAGAGAAGAGTACTGAAAGAATGAGTCTGAGTAGGTTTAATTTTAAAAGAGTGAGAATTGACGAAAAAATGAACAGGTAAAAGGAGATAGAGAGAGAAGAATTAAAAGTATTTATGAAAGGAAGGAGAGACTGCATTATTAAAAGGAGTGAAATTTTTCTAATTATATAAATAAGAGAGAAAGAGAGAGAGAGAGAGAGAGAGAAGAGTAGAGAAAGAAAGAGTGTGAGTAGGCTTAATTTTAAAAGAGTGAGAATTGACGAAAAAATGAAGAGGTAAAAGGAGATAGAGAGAGAAGAATTGAAAGCATGAAAGGAAGGAGAGGCTGCATGATTAAAAAGAGTAATAAGATTTCAAAGAATATAAATAAGAGAGAGACAAAGACAAAAAGCTGGAGAATTGTATTTAGAAATGAGGACAAGGAGAACTACTGAGTGAGAAAAAACAAAAAAAAACATATTTGTAATAGAGAGAGAGAGAAAGAGAGAGAGAGAAAGAGAGAGAGAAAGAGATAAAAGAGTAAAAGACAATGAAAAGAAAAAAGAGAAGGGAGGAGGAAGAAATATGAAAGTCGTTTCTATTCAACTATTTTGCTTGAAATAACTTATAATGACTAAGCAAAATACAAAGAGTAGATTTTTAATGTTAATCAGAATCCGTACCATTTGACGCTTTGCACTTTAGCTAAAAGTATATAATTGGGGTCTGTAATTACTGTGTGAGAAAATTGAACCCTTACTTGCCACTCGATCCTGTTGCTTCAAAATAACTAAAATAAACTGAAGGCAAATGGTAAAATCTCATATAGCATTCATACACAGCTGATCAAGTGATTTTTAAAATATCTTAACAATTCCCGTTCGTATACTTACACCACGAAAACTACAATCTCTAAGAATTCAAATGTAAGGTCAGTTGTCGTCTCATATATCACTGGCTTGCATCCTTTCCCTCATGCACTTTTCTCCATCCACTCCACTCTCATCACACAAGTTTTTTCATCCTTCTGAATAGGCTCATGTCCCATCATTGATAAGACATGTGCCGATTAGTCACAGAACCAAACGTAATAGACATTTGGATAGGACATGAGCCGATTAGTCACAGAACCAAACGTAATAGACATTTGGATAGGACATGAGCCGATTAGTCACAGAACCAAACGTAATAGACATTTGGATAGGACATGAGTCGATTAGTCACAGAACTAAACGTAATAGACATTTGGATAGGACATGAACCGATTAGTCACAGAAGCAAACGTAATGGACATTTGGATAGGAGATGAACCGATTAGTCACAGAACCAAACGTAATAGACATTTGGATAGGACATGAGCCGATTAGTCACAGAAGCAAACGTAATAGACATTTGGATAGGACATGAGCCGATTAGTGACAGAACCAAACGTAATGGACATTTGGATAGGAGATGAACCGATTAGTCACAGAACCAAACGTAATAGACATTTGGATAGGACATGAGCCGATTAGTGACAGAACCAAACGTAATGGACATTCTGATAGGACATGAGCCGATATACTTCCACAGAAGCAAACGTAATAGACATTTGGGATAGGACATGAGCCGATTAGTCACAGAAGCAAACGTAATAGACATTTGGATAGGACATGAGCCGATTAGTCACAGAACCAAACGTAATAGACATTTCTGGATAGGACATGAGTCGATTAGTCACAGAACTAAACGTAATAGACATTTGGATAGGACATGAGTCGATTAGTCACAGAACTAAACGTAATAGACATTTGCATAGGACATGAGCTGATTAGTCACAGAAGCAAACGTAATAGACATTTGGATAGGACATGAGCCGATTAGTCACAGAACCAAACGTAATAGACATTTGGATAGGACATGAGCCGATTAGTCACATAACCAAACGTAATAGACATTTGGATAGGACATGAGCCGATTAGTCACAGAACCAAACGTAATAGACATTTGCATAGGACATGAGCCGATTAGTCACAGAACCAAACGTAATAGACATTTGGATAGGACATGAGCCGATTAGTCACAGAACCAAACGTAATAGACATTTGCATAGGACATGAGCCGATTAGTCACAGAACTAAACGTAATAGACATTTGGATAGGACATGAGCCGATTAGTCACATAACCAAACGTAATAGACATTTGCATAGGACATGAGCCGATATCACAGAACCAAACGTAATAGACATTTGGATAGGACATGAGCCGATTAGTCACAGAACCAAACGTAATAGACATTTGGATAGGACATGAGCCGATTAGTCACAGAACTAAACGTAATAGACATTTGGATAGGACATGAGCCGATTAGTCACAGAACCAAACGTAATAGACATTTGGATAGGACATGAGCCGATTAGTCACAGAACCAAACGTAATAGACATTTGGATAGGACATGAGCCGATTAGTCACAGAACCAAACGTAATAGACATTTGATAGGACATGAGCCGATTAGTCACAGAACCAAACGTAATAGACATTTGCATAGGACATGAGCCGATTAACAAGTACAGAACTAAACGTAATAGACATTTGGATAGGACATGAGCCGATTAGTCACAGAACCAAACGTAATAGACATTTGGATAGACATGAGCTGATTAGTCACAGAACCAAACGTAATAGACATTTGCATAGGACATGAGCCGATTAGTCACAGAACTAAACGTAATAGACATTTGGATAGGACATGAGCTAGATTAGTCACAGAACCAAACGTAATAGACATTTGGATAGGACATGAACCGATTATCACAGAAGCAAACGTAATAGACATTTGGATAGGACATGAGCCGATTAGTCACAGAACCAAACGTAATAGACATTTGGATAGGACATGAGCCGATTAGTCACATAACCAAACGTAATAGACATTTGGATAGGACATGAGCCGATTAGTCACAGAACCAAACGTAATAGACATTTGCATAGGACATGAGCCGATTAGTCACAGAACCAAACGTAATAGACATTTGGATAGGACATGAGCCGATTAGGTCACATAACCAAACGTAATAGACATTTGCATAGGACATGAGCCGATTAGTCACAGAACTAAACGTAATAGACATTTGATAGGACATGAACCGATTAGTTTACATAACCAAACGTAATAGACATTTGGATAGGACATGAGCCGATTAGTCACAGAACCAAACGTAATAGACATTTGCATAGGACATGAGCCGATTAGTCACAGAACTAAACGTAATAGACATTTGGATAGTACATGAGCCGATTAGTCACAGAACCAAACGTAATAGACATTTGGATAGGACATGAGCCGATTAGTCACAGAACTAAACGTAATAGACATTTGGATAGGACATGAGCCGATTAGTCACAGAACTAAACGTAATAGACATTTGGATAGACATGAGCCGATTAGTCACAGAACCAAACGTAATAGACATTTGGATAGGACATGAGCCGATTAGTCACAGAACTAAACGTAATAGACATTTGGATAGGACATGAGCCGATTACCGTACATAACCAAACGTAATAGACATTTGGATAGGACATGAGCCGAGCTTGTCACAAGCAGAACCAACGTAATAGACACGGATAGGACATGAGCTGATTAGTCACAGAACTAAACGTAATAGACATTTGGATAGGACATGAGCCGATTATCACATAACCAAACGTAATAGACATTTGATAGGACATGAGCCGATTATCACAGAACCAAACGTAATAGACATTTGGATAGGACATGAGCCGATTAGTCACAGAAGATAAACGTAATAGACATTTGGATAGGACATGAGCCGATTAGTCACATAAATCCAAACGTAATAGACATTTGGATAGGACATGAGCCGATTAGTCACAGAACCAAACGTAATAGACATTTGCATAGGACATGAGCCGATTAGTCACAGAACCAACGTAATAGACATTTGGATAGGACATGAGCCGATTAGTCACATAACCAAACGTAATAGACATTTGGATAGGACATGAGCCGATTAGTCACATAACCAAACGTAATAGACATTTGCATAGGACATGAGCCGATTAGTCACAGAACTAAACGTAATAGACATTTGGATAGGACATGAGCCAGATTAGTCACAGAACCAAACGTAATAGACATTTGGATAGGACATGAGCCGATTAGTCACAGAACTAGCGTAATAGACATTTGGATAGGACATGAGCCGATTAGTCACAGAACCAAACGTAATAGACATTTGGATAGGACATGAGCCGAGTAGTCACATAACCAAACGTAATAGACATTTGCATAGGACATGAGCCGATTAACGCGTAGAACTAAACGTAATAGACATTTGGATAGGACATGAGCCGATTAGTCACAGAACCAAACGTAATAGACATTTGATAGGACATGAGCCGATTAGTCACAGACCAAACGTAATAGACATTGGATAGGACATGAGCCGATTAGTCACAGAACCAAACGTAATAGACATTTGGATAGGACATGAGCCGATTAGTCACAAAACCAAACGTAATAGACATTTGGATAGGACATGAGCCGATTAGTCACAGAACCAAACGTAATAGACATTTGGATAGTACATGAGCCGATTAGTCACAGAACCAAACGTAATAGACATTTGGATAGGACATGAGCCGATTAGTCACAGAACCAAACGTAATAGACATTTGCATAGGACATGAGCCGATTAGTCACAGAACTAAACGTAATAGACATTTGGATAGGACATGAGCCGATTAGTCGCAACCAAACGTAATAGACATTTGCATAGGACATGAGCCGATTAGTCACAGAACCAAACGTAATAGACATTTGGATAGGACATGAGCCGATTAGTCACAGAACCAAACGTAATAGACATTTGTATTAGACATGAGCCGATTAGTCACAGAACTAAACGTAATAGACATTTGGATAGGGTATGAGCCGATTAGTCACATAACCAAACGTAATAGACATTTGCATAGGACATGAGCTGATTAGTCACAGAACCAAACGTAATAGACATTTGGATAGGACATGAGTCGATTAGTCGCTACAGAACTAAACGTAATAGACATTTGGATAGGACATGAACCGATAGTCACAGAACCAAACGTAATAGACATTTGGATAGGACATGAGCCGATTAGTCACAGAACTAAACGTAATAGACATTTGGATAGGACATGAGCCGATTAGTCACATAACCAAACGTAATAGACATTTGCATAGGACATGAGCCGATTAGTCACAGAACCAAACGTAATAGACATTTGGATAGGACATGAACCGATTATCACAGAAGCAAACGTACACATTTGGATAGGACATGAGCCGATTAGTCACAGAACCAAACGTAATAGACATTTGCATAGGACATGAGCCGATTAGTCACAGAACTAAACGTAATAGACATTTGGATAGGACATGAGCCGATGGTCACAGAACCAAACGTAATAGACATTTGCATAGGACATGAGCCGATTAGTCACAGAACTAAACGTAATAGACATTTGGATAGGACATGAGCCGATTAGTCACATAACCAAACGTAATAGACATTTGCATAGGACATGCCGATTACGTCACAGAACCAAACGTAATAGACATTTGGATAGGACATGAACCGATTAGTCATGGAAGCAAACGTAATAGACATTTGGATAGGACATGAGCCGATTAGTCACAGAACCAAACGTAATAGACATTTGGATAGGACATGAGCCGATTAGTCACATAACCAAACGTAATAGACATTTGGATAGTACATGAGCCGATTAGTCACAGAACCAACGTAATAGACATTTGGATAGGACATGAGCCGATTAGTCACAGAACCAAACGTAATAGACATTTGGATAGTACATGAACCGATTAGTCACATAACCAAACGTAATAGACATTTGCATAGGACATGAGCCGATTAGTCACAGAACCAAACGTAATAGACATTTGGATAGGACATGAGCCGATTAGGTCACATAACCAAACGTAATAGACATTTGCATAGGACATGAGCCGATTAGTCACAGAACTAAACGTAATAGACATTTGGATAGGACATGAGCCGATTAGTCACATAACCAAACGTAATAGACATTTGCATAGGACATGAGCCGATTAGTCACAGAACCAAACGTAATAGACATTTGGATAGGACATGAGTCGATTAGTCACAGAACTAAACGTAATAGACATTTGGATAGGACATGAACCGATTAGTCACAGAACCAAACGTAATAGACATTTGGATAGGACATGAGCCGATTAGTCACAGAACTAAACGTAATAGACATTTGATAGGACATGAGCCGATTAGTCACATAACCAAACGTAATAGACATTTGCATAGGACATGAGCCGATTAGTCACAGAACCAAACGTAATAGACATTTGGATAGGACATGAACCGATTAGTCACAGAAGCAAACGTAATAGACATTTGGATAGGACATGAGCCGATTAGTCACATAGAACCAAACGTAATAGACATTTGGATAGGACATGAGCCGATTAGTCACATAACCAAACGTGTAATAGACATTTGGATAGTACATGAGCCGATTAGTCACAGAACCAAACGTAATAGACATTTGGATAGGACATGAGCCGATTAGTCACAGAACCAAACGTAATAGACATTTGGATAGGACATGAGCCGATTAGTCACAGAACTAAATCGCAATAGACATTTGGATAGGACATGAGCCGATTAGTCACAGAACCAAACGTAATAGACATTTGGATAGGACATGAGCCGATTAGTCACAGAACTAAACGTAATAGACATTTGGATAGGACATGAGCCGATTAGTCACATAACCAAACGTAATAGACATTTGCATAGGACATGAGCCGATTAGTCACAGAACCAAACGTAATAGACATTTGGATAGGACATGAGTCGATTAGTCACAGAACTAAACGTAATAGACATTTGGATAGGACATGAGCCGATTAGGTCAGCGAACCAAACGTAATAGACATTTGGATAGGACATGAACCGATTAGTCACAGAAGCAAACGTAATAGACATTTGGATAGGACATGAGCCGATTAGTCACAGAACCAAACGTAATAGACATTTGGATAGGACATTAGCCGATTAGTCACAGAACCAAACGTAATAGACATTTGGATAGGACATGAGCCGATTAGTCACAGAAGCAAACGTAATAGACATTTGGATAGGACATGAGCCGATTAGTCACAGAAGCAAACGTAATGGACATTTGGATAGGAGATGAACCGATTAGTCACAGAACCAAACGTAATAGACATTTGGATAGGACATGAACCGATTAGTCACAGAAGCAAACGTAATGGACATTTGGATAGGAGATGAACCGATTAGTCACAGAACCAAACGTAATAGACATTTGGATAGGACATGAGCCGATTAGTCACAGAAGCAAACGTAATAGACATTTGGATAGGACATGAGCCGATTAGTCACAGAAGCAAACGTAATGGACATTTGGATAGGAGATGAACCGATTAGTCACAGAACCAAACGTAATAGATATTTGGATAGGACATGAACCGATTAGTCACAGAAGCAAACGTAATAGACATTTGGATAGAACATGAGCCGATTAGTCACAGAACTAAAAGTAATAGACATTCGGATAGGACATGAGCCGATTAATGACAGAACCAAACGTAATGGACATTTGGATAGGAGATGAACCGATTAGTCACAGAACCAAACGTAATAGACATTTGGATAGGACATGAGCCGATTAGTGACAGAACCAAACGTAATGGACATTTGGATAGGACATGAACCGATTAGTCACAGAACCAAACGTAATAGACATTTGGATAGGACATGAACCGATTAGTCACAGAACCAAACGTAATAGACATTTGGATAGGACATGAGCCGATTAGTCACATAAACAAACGTAATAGACATTTGAATAGGACATGAGCCGATATACTCACAGAAGCAAACGTAATAGACATTTGGATAGAACATGAGCCGATTAGTCACAGAACCAAACGTAATAGATATTTGGATAGGATATGAACCGATTAGTCACAGAAGCAAACGTAATAGACATTTGGATAGGACATGAACCGATTAGTCACAGAACCAAACGTAATAGACATTTGGATAGGACATGAACCGATTAGTCACAGAAGCAAACGTAATAGACATTTGGATAGGGTATGAGCCGATTAGTCACAGAACCAAACGTAATAAACATTTGGATAGGACATGAGCCGATAAGTCACAGAACCAAACGTAATAGACATTTGGATAGAACATGAGCCGATTAGTCACAGAACCAAACGTAATAGACATTTGGATAGGACATGAGCCGATAAGTCACATAACCAAACGTAATAGATATTTGGATAGGACATGAGCCGATTAGTCACAGAAGCAAACGTAATAGACATTTGGATAGGACATGAGCCGATTAGTCACAGAACCAAGCGTAATAGACATTTGGATAGGACATGAGCCGATTAGTCACAGAACCAAACGTAATAGACATTTGGATAGGACATGAACCGATTTGTCACAGAACCAAACGTAATAGACATTTGAATAGGACATGAGCCGGTCAGTCACAGAAACACTTCCTGACACCTCCCGATCCCTTTCTCATCGCTTTCCGCCTATGTTACACCCTGCACATTAGTGGCGGTAAAATTGCGTTGCTTGGGTTGAAATGTTTAAAAACCTTTCATATACAAACGTACATTGAGAAAGGACAATTATTTTGATTCACTAACATCTGATATCTAAATTGATGTTGCAATATGATATGCGATAATCAAACGGTCAGTTGGTTTTGATTGATGTCATTTGGTTTGTTTTACGGCATATCAAATTTTCTAGATTATTTTATCCTGACATATCACGTTTTGATAAATAATTGACAATAGACTATTATTATTGTTGTTTGTTTAGCGGCATGTCAACTCTTCAGGGGTCATTTAATGCGAAAATTTAATTTTATTCTCAGCATTAGTAATTAATTTTTAAAAAATCTATTGCAGGTAATTTTCTTTTTTGCAATATATATATTGCTACTAATTATTTTTACTTTGAAAATATATTACAGGTATTTTAACTCTGAAAAATTATTTTTTTAAATATTTTCATAGTGTTGACTCCAGTTTGGGAGTTAACTTTTGGCCCATAGTTGGGACCCTAACAGGTGCTACCATCTCAGGTCAGGGTAAACCAGGAAGCAATAGCAATTAAGCGATGATTCAAGGTTTCTCAAAACTTCCTGATCAGCTGACTTGCGATAGGAAGACCGAAAATCGTTTTGAACAAGAGAGTCACAAACTGTAGACATAGGTTCTGTTTGCACAAGAGTCAAAAAGGCAGACATTGGTTCGGTTTCCATCTAATGTACTAGACATTTAGATAGGACATGAGCCGGTTAGTCACAGAACCAAACGTAAGAGACATTTGGATAGGACATGAGCCGATTAGTCACAGAACCAAACGTAATAGACATTTGGATAGGACATGAGCCGGTTAGTCACAGAACCAAACGTAATAGACATTTGGATAGGACATTAGCCGGTTAGTCACAGAACCAAACGTAATAGACATTTGGATAGGACATTAGCCGGTTAGTCGTAAAACCAAACGTAAGAGATATTTGGATAGTGATCTTCTGACTTTTAACTAAGTTAAAACTTAGTAAATTTTCATTATTTTATCTTCAAATTGGAATAGATAAACTCTACTATTGACTGGTTCATACTTCTTCCACTTTTATTGAACAGGAGTAGAGGTTCATCCTTTGTTCCCTGTTTAGGAAGTGGTTCCCGAATCTTTTATCTTCAGACCTCAGTATTGGTGTTTCTGTAATTTTCTGTGATGTGTGTGGTCGGTCGCAACGTTTCTTCATTGCGAGTGTACCGGGTTGGCAGTTCTGGTTGCTGCTTCTGACTGGTATAGAGGAGCCCTAATTCTTGCGCGTCGTCAAGAACGACTGCTCTGATCAACAGTTGCATAATATCGGGATTCTTGCAGTGCCATGTCGCGCATGGATGGATGTCCCTGCAAGCGCTTCCGGTGGCCACCCTATTCTGCAGTCTGCACCAGCTCCCTTCCTGCACATGTCGCAGTCAACGACCGTCTGCCACTCTACTTGAGGTTTCTCTTCACCAACAGCACAAAAATGGCTAATCGTATTTCAACAGACAAACTAAACCAGGTAAACCAAAATCACTTAAACAACTCAACATTTCCTTTACAAACATCCGTGGTATACGTACCAACTTTTGCAGCGTGGAATCTTTCCTTCACGAAAAGTTCCCTGGCATACTTTGTGAAACTAATTTTAACCCCTCAATTCCCTCCTCTGACTTCTCGATTCCTGGTTACCTTATCCTGTTAAGGAAGGTCTCCACTGCCCATATGGCCTGGGGGTTTACGTCAGAGAACACCTCCCTCTAGCTAGGATGACATCTCTCGAATCACCTCATCGCTCATACATGTGTCTCCATCTTTCACTTCGTAAATCAGCTATCTTTTCTTTCTGTACCGTTCTCTTTCCTCTCCCGACTGTTCCTTAAAAAACAGTATCTCTGACAATATAGATAATGATGCTTCCTCTCACCCATTTCAAACATATTTGTGTTCGATGATTTTAATGGCCACCATGCCAAGTGGCTGAAAAACTCTATCATTGATGCTGCTGGCATTTAAGCCATGAACTTTGGAATTACTCAATATCTTAGGCAAGTGGTGGATTTCTCCACGAGCTTCCCCAATATCCCTACAGGACACGCTTCTCTGCTAGAAATCTACTTCACCTCTGTCCCTGACTCCTGCCAATCCTTGCAGCTTTGCCCTCTTGGTAAATCCGATCATGAAGTTGTTTCCATTATTAGTTGTCTCCACTCCCACAGACTGGGATTCTTTCCGCGATTTTCTATGTGACGCCCCTTGGGAAAAAGTGATTAGCCTTCCCGTTGCGGACTGCGTCTCTGAGGTCCCCTTCTGAGTGAAAGCTGACATCAATGCTTTCATACCGCTCCGCTTGTTCTCTCCTGCATGCTTAGCTGCAATTGCTCACAAGAATCACTACTTCAGGCTATATCAGAGCCACGTGTATGGTCATAATAAGCGCCCATTTATCTCTGCTCATAATGAGTATAAGAGAATCTTGAATTACACTAAACTGTTATTTGCTGAGAATAGGAAGCAGCGTATAGCAGCCCGCAATTTTGGTTCCAAAGAATATTAGTGGTTCAGCAAATGTGTGCTGAACAACAGCAAATCTTCCATCCCTCCTTTAATCAATAAATTTGAGGTCCTCACAGCCACAGTGGACAAGTTCGAGTGCTTTGCTCGCAGATTCTCCTACAACTTTAAATTTGACTCATCTAGAGTATTCGCACTCGACTTCTCTCCTAGAAATGAGGCTCAACTGAGAGATGTTTATATGAATCTCTCTTTAGTCTCTAACATGGGCCTCCGAACTCTCCTCAGACCTCTCTAAAGTCTATAATTAGTGCCTCTCTACTTCCTGTTTCCCTGCCTGCTAGAAATCTACTTCTGTAGTTCCTGTATTTAAGAACTCAGGAGAGCATTTGGACTCCTCTAATTATCGCCCTGTCAGCCTCTTACTAATTTTCGGCAAAGTATTCATCACGGCAGTAAAAGTTCAAGGTCACACAGTCCATAAACTATTCTCGGACAGACAGTTCGCCAGGCCTATTGTTGATATGCTAACGACCATCAGTCAGTCAGTTAAGTGTCATACGTGATACACGCTTTGGGCGATCATGTCTCGAAAGAGACATGACTGACTGGGCAGAAGATTTTCTATCCTGATATTTAAAGTATAGCCGAAGGGAGAAGTGACGGATTGTATTAGTAATTAGTAATTAGTGGGGGATCAGTTTATTACTTCATAACAATAGAAAATCGATCCCCCACTTTATGCCCAGTAGAAGCTTTACTTATGTTTCCAACTATTATCTTCATTCAGTCAGTTAAGTGCCATACGTGATACACGCTTTGGGCGATCATGTCTCGAAAGAGACATGACTGACTGGACAGAAGATTTTCTATTCTGCTATTTAAAGTATAGCTGAAGGGAGAAGAGACGGATTGTATTAATAATTAGTGGGGAATCAGTTTATTACTTCATAACAATAGAAAACCGATCCCCCACTTTATGCCCAGTAGAAGCTTATGTTTCCATCTATTATCTTCATTCAGTCAGTTAAGTGCCATACGTGATACACGCTTTGGGCGATCATGTCTAGAAAGAGACATGACTAACTGGGCAGAAGATTATCCAGCAATAGGTGGTTATTGCTTTCTACGGTAGACTGGTTGCCAGCCAAGGCTATAGAACCCAATCTGTTCTATTATTTAACCCATAACTGGAAGGAAGAAACGGATTAATACCTTTCCCAAGGGTATTTGTGCGTAAGGGAATGCAAGGAGTTCAACGACCATCACCGAGTACATATACCAGGCCATCGATAAAAACGGTGAATGCCCTGGATGTCTCCAAAGCATTTGATAGGGTCTGGCACGCTAGTCTTCTGTGCAAGCTACAGGGCTATGGTATTACTGGACGCTTACTAGGTTTGATCCAATCGCTCGTATTAAACCACATAATGAAAGTTGACTTGAACGGGAATATCTCCAGGTCCAATCACACGAACGCAGGTGTCCTCGTAGGGCTGTATCCTAGGTCCAACGCTCTTTCAGTTATCTCTCTAATGTGATCAAATCCCAAGTAAGCATTTACGCTGACGACACAACGATTTTCTCCTGCCTCGGTAAGAAATATGCTGATGTGGACAAAGATAACCTCGCTGCTGATCTTGAGAAAGACATTCAACCTGTGGTGGACTGGGTTAAAAAAGTCTCGTAAACTTTAATGTTTCCAAAACAAAGCTGCTATATGTCGACCACCATAGACAGTCACACCTGCACCTCCCCATCAGCATGGATCAAGCTAGTCTCTCCGAATGCAATACCTTGCGCCTCCTTGCGTTCACTCACTCTTCCGATCTCAGGTGAAACGATTACATTGAATCAATAGCTAAATCTACTGCTAGGAAGTTTGGGTCACTGTGTTGGGCCAGGAAAATTTCATCGCCTTAGTCCATCTTGTACATATACAAATCAACCATCTGCTCATCCATTGAATACTGTTGACATATCTGGTCGGGCGCCCCTGCTATTAATCTCGGGGTCCTCGACATGAGCCAGAGGAGAATTTGCAATGTAATTGATTCCAACCTGGCAGATCAACTCCAGCCGCTTTCTCACCGACGGGATGTGGCTTATCTCTGTCTCTTCTACAAATATTTTCATGGCTTCTGCTTCGACGAGCTCAGCTCAATGCTACCCCTTATACAAGAATTTACTTGTGTAATCAAACTGGCAACAAGGTCCCACCCATTTAGAGTAAGATCAACCAAATGCAGTCGACACTTCTACTCTTTCGCTTCTTTTCTCGCGCTTCCCGCCTGTGGAACTCCCTACCGTATACTTGCTTCCTTGATAGCTACAATCTCCAAGAGTTTAAATGTAATGTCAATTGCCATCACTTATCCTCTTGACTCTCATCCTTATCTTATCATGTCCCCAACATCCCCTGAATCTTGTTCTTCTCCTTTTTCACTTCACTCTCGCAACTCTCTTCACACCAGTATCGTCATCCTTCTCTGGCCCTTTCCCTGACACCCCCTATAACCGGTTCTTCTTTCTCATTGCTCTTCTCCTATGTAACCTTACACTCTGCTCTTATGTAGTCCCTACGCCATATGGTCTTGCTTAGGTTAAAATAATTAAAAAGATTGGCACACACACACACACACACACACACACACACACACACACACATACACACACATACAAAATTATATATATACTAGCAGTATAGCCCGGTGTTGCTCGGCTGTAATAAAATTTTAAAACTAATCCATGGTTTTGGAGCTCAGACTCTTTGGACGTTGGCACGAAAGACTTAAAAGCAATAGTTGTTTCCAGTTAAAGTGAAACCGTAGACTGAAAGAAAAATGAATGGATGTAAGTCAAATTTTGATTTCTTGATATCGATATCAAATAAGATTTTTCGTCGTAAACTGAATTTTGAGGCTAAATAAGTCCTCTGAGTAAATGGAATCATGGCTAAGACTAAGAACTATAATTATACCTACTTAGAAATCAAAAACTAAAATAAAAGGGCTGAAAAACATACAGACATATAGGCAGATAAACAGGCACACACACAAACATCTTGCCTTTTATATATATATATATATATATATATATATATATATATATATATATATATTATCGATTTTCTGCACTATTGTAAGAACTGCAACCTTGAAACTTCGGAATATCGTTTCTTATGTCTTTGTCTATGAGTGTATCAAATTTGGTTAAAATCGGACTACTCCTTGTATAAGTCGATTTTTTCGATTATTGATTTTCGATATTTATCGGCGGTATCTCGACACAAAATCTAGCTAAGAACACTCGCAGATGCTTATAGTACAACTGTGTAAATTTTCAAGAAAATCGATTCAGCCGTTTCGGAGTCTATAGGTAACGGACACACACACACACACACAAACACGCACACACACACACACACACAAAGTTCCATTCATAAATAAGTTTATATATATATATATATATATATATATATATATATACTTCTTTGTCGGGTATATAATTCTTCTGAAACAATATTCTGAGCTCTCTCACTAATACGGTGATGATGGTAATTCTGCAATTTAATTCTGAAACATACAAGTTTGCAATTGTAGGTCCATGATGCTGACTCAACGATGATTGAGCAAATGAACGAATGTCGCAATTCCGATGTTGTTGGAATGTTGTTGGAATGTTGTTGGAATGTTGTTGGAATGGTGACGAACATTAAATTTCATATATTCGGCGCTTTTCACTGCTACATCTACGGTGATTATTCTCAAACTTCTTGGGCGACTATTAGACTTAAAAATCCGCAACAAATTTGTCTCGAAGATTAAACTTTTCAAGTTATAAATACTTTAACGGGGACGACTCAACCTGACTTTACAAAAATCAGTTTCATATAAATATTTCATAAACTTCTTCATACTCTTTGTCGTCACCGTCTGCAACAAACGCCACTGTCTAAAGCAATATGACCAGACTCAAATGTAAATAAAATATAAAATATATTTTATTTTCCTTTTTCATTTAAAGACGTTTTTGTTGACATGCCATAGATTAGGAGGTTGTTTATTCAAATTGTCAGCACCCGCCCTCATCGGGAAGACCTGATTTTACTCAACCGTACTCTTCAACTGTTGTGTCCAGACTTTATAAAATCAAAATCAAAATTACGACTAAATATTTTCTAACTGTCAGCTTGACGTCAGTTCTGCGCCATTGACAGCTACCTTCTGGTACAAACTTAAATGTCGGATATGAAACTCTGACCTAGCTAGACAAAATAAAATCCAAATGCAAAATGTTTTCCCTTTTTGCGCACCTGGCTGACCTTTTCAAACAAAATACATTTCACTCAAATCTCAAAATATCTGTCACCAAGCGCCAATTTTCATTGTCAAAAATGACATGATTCTCAAAAATATCGTCTCACGAATATTTAACATTCTTTTCCCTCCATTCTTTCAAAATGTTCACTTAAAACAGGTTAAGTGCCGTTCTTTTACTTTTGTTCTTATGACCAAAGCCTCCCCCACCATACCCACCTTCACCGTTCAGCAATTTACATAAGGCATCATAAAAAAAAGTTACAATATCACAGCAAATAAAATATATCAAAGTTAATATCCCTCTCTCTTCCATTGTGCCTAATTAATAGCCTTGCCATCCCAGTGGTCCAATATAGTTTCAACATCTTGAAGTGGACTCTAAACGACATCAGACGAATGGATTCTAAGACAAGAAAGCTTCTTTCTAAACATCCAAAGGCTGATGCATCATCCAAAGGCTGATGTAGACCGTCTATACATACCCCGTAAAGAAGGTGGAAGAGGTCTTATTCAGTTAGAATTGTCATACAAGACAATAACTATTGGCTTACTAACATACATAGAAACAACAAGGGACTGAATGATACATTTAGTTAAACAACATGAAAACAGAAAGAAAGTATATTCAATAATAAAAGAAGATTTTAACAATGTAAAAATTTTAAGTTAGTTTCCTAATTCAGGCATAACAACGAACCAGGCTAAAACACGGTTTACATAAAAAAAAGAAAATATGTTTTCCTTTTCTTCTTTTTAACTTCCACAGGGTAGGTCGCCTGTCTTCAGATACTGAGACGCGTTGGCACCCTGACGTGGAGTAATGGTTAGCGCCAGAACAGTTTCTACTGAGCAATGACACGACCTTCGTTGAAGGTCGTGGCAATGAGCTCGACCTTCAACAGGTTCTCCATAATTTCGACCTTATGTCACATCAAAGCCACACTCAGAAAATCACCATTCCGAGACGTGTGGTTACATAACTGTTAGGGCGCCGCTCCTATTTGACTACAAATGGACTGTTCCCATTGTTATATATAGCAATGCTGGATTATCTATAGGGGAGTCGGTAGAGAGTCACTTGAGAGTCTCTAATGAGTTACTGAAGAGTCAGTGCGAGTCAGTGAAGAGTTAGTCACACTTCCGGTGGCGTACCGGAAGTAATCACGTATACACACGTCTTACGACGGATTTGACTCTTGTATCTTTCTATTGTAAATATTACTAATCACTTCTGTACATACTAACCGTCTTTCCGCGGAATACAACTCATATTCTGATTCTGTTGTTGAGTTATTCATTTATACTTGGCGACATAACAATAACTTGTAACCATACAAGAATTCATATTTTCGCAATCCTCTATCAGTTTCTAAAGTTTTCTGAATGTCTTGAACTCATTATTCCCAACAACTGATCCCATTGCACTCTCTTGCAACCGGCAATAATTTTTCGCCTTTATCAGTTGAACCATTTCGTTTTCTTTCTTCGCCCTTATTTATTCTTATTCTTATTTATTTATTTTTTTCAATTATTCGTCAAAACAAAGCGCCAAATACAACCGACAAACTGGCCACCAAAGGCTTGATTTACTTGTTATGGTCGGCCTCACTTTGTATTTTTACTTGTCAGCCTAATGTCATATTTGAGGCAACGCCCATCTTCTTTGTGATGCACTAAAGAAAAAACTTTAAACCCAAAAAGATTTTATCGTCTAATTCAATGAAAGAGAAAATTAAAGAGCATCTAATTTTTACAAGAAATCGTTCTTTACAGTTTTTTATTGACACCATTATTTCTTTTAAATTTTAATTATATTTCTTCAACTCAACGTCAGAGAAATTCTGTAAAGTCTAAAAAGTTCGCTATCTTTTTCTTCTTTTTGAGGAACACACGCAAGGATTTTTATACAATATTCGAAAGATTCGTTAATTTTCTAAAGAACACACATCAGAAATGTTTATGCAGTTCAAATTTCTTTTTTCTTTGAAGAACACATCATCAGAAATTTTATGCATTTCAGAAGTTCTTTTTTTTCTATGAAGAACATACATCATTAATTTATATGCAGGTCAAAATTCTTTTTTCTATGAAGAACACAAATCAGAAATTTTTATGCAGTTCAAAGGTTCTTTTTTTCTTTGAAGAACACACATCAGAAATTCATATGCAGTTCAGAAGTTTTTTCTTTGAAGAACACACATCAGAAACTTAGATGCAGTTCAAAAGTTCTTCTTTTCTTTGAAGAACACACATCAGAAATTTATATTCATTTCAGAAGTTTTTTTCTTTCAAGAACACACGAGAAATGCAGTTCAAAAGTTTTTTTCTTTAAAGAACACACAGAAATTTATATGCAGTTCAAAAGTTCTTTTTTCTATGAAGAACACACATCTGAAATTTTTATGCAGTTCAAAACTTCTTTTTTTCTTTGAAGAACACACATCAGAAATTTATATGCATTTCAAAAATCCTTTTTTCTATGAAGAACACACATGAGAAATTTAGTTTTCTTTCTTTTTGAAGAATACACATCAGAAAATTTTTATACAGTTCACAGTTTTTTTACTTCTTGTTCCTGCGCATGACAGTAACCTGCATCCGGCATCAAGGCCTCTGATTGGGAGGTTGTGAGAAGCATGGAAGCACCTTCTTGTTGTTCTCATGTCCACCCTGACCCGGACCCGGACGGGTAGCACCTGTTAGGATCCCAGCTTTGGGCAAATAGTTAACCTCTAAATGGGGTTCAAAACTCTATGAAAGTATAAAAATACACTTTTATAAAAAGAAAATGTACATTTTTTAAGGAAAATTTTAAAAACAATACATTTTTGAAGAAAGAATTATTCTCAGCAAAACATTTTTTCTTACAAAACTAGAAGACATTTTCAGCTTTCTAAAATAAAAAAGAAGAAAAACAAACAAAAATTCATTAAAATTTGACTAAATCAACCTTCTCACTATAACCGAACATTGCAAAAAATACCTTAAAACCCCACCTTTTTGCCATCAAATAACCCACAGAGGTGTTGATATGCCATTTAACAAAACTCAAACTCAAACACTTTTTACCTCGGTTCCTTCTTTTCTCTTTTTGAACTTGACCACATCCACAGGCGACTTAGTGCTCGACTGCTGCCGAAGAAATAAATGCATTTCAGTTCTACATTGACACCAGGTAAATGATCTTCGCATACCTATGTGACCTCCTGCTTGGATTTCCATTACACATAGAATCTCATAAATCTCAATACATACGATGATTGGGCATAGAGATCTGCCTAATTCGCGCAGTGTTTATCACTTCTAACAAGTCTGCCATGGACAACATAACCAAACGAGTGAAGAAAAAAAAGACAAAAAAAAACATCTAAGGTCTACTGTATCCGGTGATGTTGACACATGTTCCTGATCGGAGGATTAGCTCGTCATTATCATACCTCTGATCTCCGAACCAACCTAATCTAAATGCGTGCTGGATTTCTTTACTAAATGTTTTATCAACGAGCCGCTTACTACTACCCATAATGCCATAAGGAAGCTAATCCAACCCATCTGTTCACGTCTCTAACATCTTAAACTACCAGAAATCCTCCAATGCATGTTTCACTTTCTATTTTCTTCTGTATCGCTCATAGAACCTCTGGGGAATATTGTGAAAACGGTTTACCTCGAAAACGCCAACGAGTGTGTACGTCGTGTAAAATCCAGCTGTTCCGTGGTAAAAAGAACCAAAATGACGGCGCGCGCATATTTTATGCCAGGCGGTCTCGGACAGTTAACGCGAAATCTCGTTGCCTCGGCATTCGCATGCAAATTATGGTCGAAACGATTAAACTTCAAACTCCGCAACGAATTCGGGACGAGAATAAACTTTTCAAATCATAAATCACTTTGTCGGGGACCACTCAACCCGACTTCTTCACAAAAAATAGTTTCACATAAACATTTCATAATCTTCTTCATCATCTTCTTTGTCTCTTTCGTCGTCACCGTCAGCAACAACAAATACAATCTGCAACAAATGCTTCTGTCGAAAAAAGTATGACCAGACCCAAATGTAAATAAAATATAAAATATATTTTTTCCTTTTTCATACAAAAACATCTACGGGTTAAGAGGTTGTTTGGACAGAGTTGTCAGCAGCTCCCATCAGGGAGACCCGATTTTACTCAA
Source organism: Ascarosepion bandense (assembly GCA_037127315.1). Lineage (NCBI taxonomy): Eukaryota > Metazoa > Mollusca > Cephalopoda > Sepiida > Sepiidae > Ascarosepion > Ascarosepion bandense. The sequence goes on from JBBBDQ010000317.1 coordinate 607,784, forward strand.
TCCTATGCATCAACTGTTGTGTCCAGACGTTTTAAAAACAAAATCAAAATTATTACTAAAGATTATCTGTCAGCTTGACGTCAGTATCGCGCCATTGAAAGCTATCTTCCGGTACAAACTTAAATGTGGGTCATGTAACTGACCTTGTTAGACAAAATAAAAACCAAATGCGAAATGTTTTCCCTTTTTGCACACCTGGCTGACCTTTTTCAACAAATATATTTCACTGAAATCTCAAAATATGTCACCAAGCGCAAATTTTCATTCTAAAAAAATTTAATGATTCTCAAAAATATAGTCTAACGAATATTTAACATATATATATATATATATATATATATATATATATATATATATATATATATATAGAATACTTGGTATATTAATCAGGTCAATTCCGACAGAGACGAACTCAAAAGAACTCAATGTTAAATTCATTTATTTAATTTAACAGAGTAATATAATTTAGTAAAAAATTAGATATACTACAATTTCATGGGTAATACGTATTTCGCCGCTGGTGACTTTGCGGCTCTTCAGACCCAAATGATACAACAGTTAATCTTCAAAATATTCCTGAAAAATCATTACACACAGACGCTCACGTGTCCGTATTGAGAGTAGACATTTGTAACGGCAATTTACAAAAAACAATTCCTCACTCATTAAAGAAAACACACACAAAAAGAGAAAAAACGAAAAATATAGACAATTGATAATTGGAAAGAAAAGAAAGCAAAAGAAAGAAAAAGAAAGAAAGAGAAAAAGAACGAACAGTATACAGAGAAATGAAAGCTAACGTCATGTATCAACACAGTGTCTGTAGCAGCCTGTCTGCTTTCTTAGAAAAACATGACGTGGAAATTTAACATTGAAATTTAGTTTTAAATATAATGGGATGTATTTACGGTAAAAAATAAATTGTAAAGCATAATTTTTAATACAAATTAAAATATAACTACTATTAGTATTATTTTATAATTACAGTTAAAATAATTCAAACTTATGAAAGAAAACAAAAATTAGAATTAAATATAGAAAAAATAAAAAAACTACAAAAATGATAAACGTAAAAAAGAGATAGGAAAAAACAAAGAAATAGAATGAGAAAGTATAGATAGAAAGGCATTTAAAATAAATCGACATCAAGGTCTGTTATAATTATCTGCATTCTTAAAAAATGCATGATATGGGAATTTAACATTAAATTTAGTTATACCTACGATGGGATATATTTACGGTATTTGTAGTTTGTTTACAGCCCTTTCTTTCCGCTTTCTTCAGCTACCTTCTGTAGGAGATCTTGTAGTTTCCTTTCCGTGTCTGCTATAAACACTGTATCATCTTCCTCACTTATATTGTTCAGATTGTGGCCGCCAAAGATGAATCCTTACACGACTTTTAGGGCTCAACAGTTGAATAGATCTGTTGAAAAGACACATCATTGTCTTAAACCCCTTTCTATCTTTGTATATCTGCTGAATTCGTTATCTGTCCGTATGCATGCGGTTTGCTGCCAGTAGAGATTCTTGATTACTCTTAGGTCTTTCCCAAATATGCCGAGCATCTCCATCAATTCTTTGTAGCATATTTTGTCGAATGTCTTTGCCTAATCGATAAAACATAGGTACAAGTCATTCTTCATTAGTATTGCCCTAATCGTAAATATGGCGTTTCTTGTTCCAGTGTACTTGACAAATCCGCACCGTTCTCGTCCTATTGCAGGCCTGATTCTTCTTCTCGCTCTATTCATCAGAATTCGGACGATCAGTTTTGTGATATGTCTCATTAAACTGATGGTTCTGTGGGGTACGCACTCGTTTGCACCTGGCTTTCTTGTCACTCTCTTCAGCTACCTTCTGTAGGAGGTCTTGTAGTTTACCTTTCCGTGTCTGTTATCAGCACTGTATCATCTACGTACTTTATGTTGTTTAAATTGTGGCCTCCAATGACGAATCTTGGCATAACATCTAGGATCCTCAGAATAGTCTCGCTGTACAAGTTGAATAGATCCGGTGAAAAGACACATCCTTGTCTTATTTCCTTTTTTATCTTTGTATATCTGCTGAATTCGTTATCTGTCCGTACGCAGGCGGTTTGCTGCCAGTAGAGATTCTTGATTACTCTTAGGTCTTTCCCAAATATATCCAAATTGCTAAGCATTTCTATCATGTCTTTGCGTAGTCTAAAAAACACAGGCACACATCATTCTTTATTCGTATCGCCCTTACTGATAGCCTTCTAAGCATAAATATCGAGGTCCTTGTTCCAGTGCCCTTGACAAAACCGTTCTGTTTTTGTCCTATCTCTGGCATGATTCTGCCTCTCGCTCTATACATTAGGATTCAAATGATGAGTTTTATCTTGTGACTCATTAAACTGACTGTTCGATGGAGTTCTCATTCATTTGCACCTGGCCTATATATTTTAAAGAATTGTTGATAATTTAAGTTGGTAGACAAAAGCAGCTCAACCTAATGATAATGATGGCGATCAGATTACCTCAAACAACTAAACTATCTCTTAAAATAATTTTCATCAGGATTCAGATGATGAGTTTTATCATATGACTCATTAAAGTGATTGTTCGATGGAGTTCACGTTGGTTTGCACCTGGCCTATATTGGATGAAGGAAAAACTTTAAGCAACTGAAATGTGGATCATGAATGTGAGCAATGATGAGGTTTTGGAAAGGATGGAAACGAAAAGGAAATTAATAGTGAGCATCAGGAAGAGACAGCTAAAGCTACTTATGAGAAATAAATGAAACTGGGATATCCAGAAAAGGCATGGCATGAAGAACTAGAACAAGTGACTCCCATGGACTAAATAAAGGATTTGGTTAAAAATTCTGACATATATCACCTGAAGAAGGACAGAGAGTATAATGGCTGAAACGTTGTGAATATGATGACAAAGATTAGGACAACAGTCCAAATAGTGTAAATATTGACAATACCTCATCTCAGAAATAGAGACAGACCCTGAAGAAGGTCGGGGCGCGTACAATAGCTGAAACATCATGAATATTACAACAAAGATGAGGGCAACAGTCTGAACAATGTACATAGTTACAATACCGCATTTCAGAAATATAGACAGGCGAAGAAAAGACCTACGTGACACCAACTAGCAGAGAGAAAATACAAGGTCTGACAGACATTGAAATAAACATCAAATTAGTGAGAAATGGATTTGTATTTTCATTACTGGCTGTTTATTTCATGTGCGGTGCTTTGTGAATGTGCAGTACATCTTTTCCAGTCTTTGCGCATACAGTTAAGTGCCATACGTGATACACGCTTGGGCGATCATGTCTCGAAAGAGACATGACTAACTGGGCAGAAGATTATCCCGTAGTAGGTTGCCATTGCTTTCTTTGAGCATACTGGTGTTAATAATAGAAACAGAGATCCGAAGGCAAGGAAAATTGGCATGGCGAAGGATGCATTCCAGAAGCTGAGTAAAGTATTAAGAGACAGGAAACGTTCACTAGAAACAAAGAAGAGAGTACTGGATTGCTATGTGATGTCAGTTCTTCAATATGGCAGAGAATGCTGGACAATATTATCAAAGATGAAGGAAAACTTTAAAGCAGCTGATATTTGGTTCTACAGAAGGATGCTGCGGATATCATGAACCGAGCATGAGAGCAATGATGAGGTTTTGGAAAGGATTATTATAAGTTTTAATTAACGTCTGTTCTATTTTATTATAATGTTATTTTTATTTCGTATAACTCATCTACGCCCACCAAATTGTTCGATATTTCAGTTTCAAGACATCCTACAGAAGGTAGGAGAAAAAAAAAGGACAACAAACTGCAAGAAAACGAATGCATAGTCATCAGTAAAAAGAAGCAACCCAAAATGCCAAATACAGTTGGGGGATACTAAAATCAAGCAGGTACAGAAGTTTAAATATCTGGGAAGTGTTCTAACAGAAAAGGGAAAGTGCGACACAGTGATCCGAAGGCGAATTGGCATGGCGAAGGAAGCATTCCAGAATTTGAGTAAAGTATTAAGAAACAGGACAATTTCACTAGAAACAAAGAAGAGAGTACTGGATTGCTATGTGATGTCAGTTCTTCAATATGGCAGTGAATGCTGGACAATATCATCAAAGATGAAGGAAAAACATATGGTCTGTTGCCCCCTGAGCTCCTTGATAAAATCCAAAGAAGAATCAGTAATATTATTGGTTCTGATCTGGAGGCTCGCAAGTTTGCCCCTTTGTGCCAGTTTTTAATAAATACTTTCATAGTAATTATTTGAATGAATTTTTCGCTTTGTTATCAAGATCTTCTAAATTTAAGCGCAATACTAGAGTGGGGTCAAAACCGCAGTTTACAGTTGAATTAGTCGAAGGTTCTATGGTAACAGTTTCTTTTTCCTGCACTTCTCGCTTGTGGAACTCCCCTCCGGCTACATACATTCCAGCCAACTTTAATTTTCAGAAAATTTAAATGCAGTGTTAATCGCTATCTGCTGTATTTCTGATTACTCTTTTCTTTTTCTTTTTTTTTTTTTTTTACTGGCTGAACAATATCATCAAAGACGAAGGAAAAACTTGAAGCAATTGAAATGTTGTTCTACAGAAGGATGCTGCGAATATCATGGATCGAGCATGTGAGCGATGATGAGGTTTTGGAAAGGATGGGGACGAAAAGGAAATTAATACTGGGCATCAAGAAGAGACAGCTAAAGTTCCTGGGAAAAGCAATGAGGAAGAAGGGCTTGGAGAACCTGATACTAACAGGCCAGATAGAAGGGAAAAAGAGACCTGGCAAATCAGCGGATAACATATTAGAAACGCCTGAGTAGGTGGATAACACAACAGAGGTTGCGTGGTGTAACAGGAGAAAGCGTGCTAAGAGCCACCAGGAATAAGAAAAAGTGGAAAACCATGATTGCCTACGTCCTGAAAGGACAAGGCACATAAAAAAGAAGAAGAAGAAGAAGAAGAAGAAGAAGAAGAAGAAGAGCTTTTGTTGATTGAGTCAGATCTAATGCTCGATGCGGCCATTGGTTGGGGGTGATGAGACACTTTCCTTATTATGACCTTATGGAACTTTTAATCTATGGGGAGGAACAAAAAGTCCAGCTTTAATTTGGTATCGCAAATGTGCATTCACAAGTATGACTTTTGTTTTTGAAACGATAATCAATGATGAAGAAAACTGTTGTGGATTCCGGGTGAGGAACCAAACAAAATAATGAAATAATGAAACAATAAAACAAAATAAAATAATGAAATAATGAAACAATGAAACAAAACAAAATAATGAAATAATGAAACAAAACAAAATAATGAAATAATGAAACAATAAAACAAAACAAAATAATGAAATAATGAAACAATGAAACAAAACAAAATAATGAAATAATGAAACAATAAAACAAAACAAAATAATGAAATAATGAAACAATGAAACAAAACAAAATAATGAAATAATGAAACAATAAAACAAAACAAAATAATGAAATAATGAAACAATGAAACAAAACAAAATAATGAAATAATGAAACAAAACAAAATAATGAAATAATGAAACAATAAAACAAAATAAAATAATGAAATAATGAAACAATGAAACAAAACAAAATAATGAAATAATGAAACAAAACAAAATAATGAAATAATGAAACAATAAAACAAAACAAAATAATGAAATAATGAAACAATGAAACAAAACAAAATAATGAAATAATGAAACAATGAAACAAAACAAAATAATGAAATAATGAAACAATAAAACAAAATAAAATAATGAAATAATGAAACAATGAAACAAAACAAAATAATGAAATAATGAAACAAAACAAAATAATGAAATAATGAAACAATAAAACAAAACAAAATAATGAAATAATGAAACAATGAAACAAAACAAAATAATGAAATAATGAAACAATAAAACAAAACAAAATAATGAAATAATGAAACAATGAAACAAAACAAAATAATGAAATAATGAAACAATAAAACAAAACAAAATAATGAAATAATGAAACAATGAAACAAAACAAAATAATGAAATAATGAAACAAAACAAAATAATGAAATAATGAAACAATAAAACAAAACAAAATAATGAAATAATGAAACAATGAAACAAAACAAAATAATGAAATAATGAAACAAAACAAAATAATGAAATAATGAAACAATAAAACAAAACAAAATAATGAAATAATGAAACAATGAAACAAAACAAAATAATGAAATAATGAAACAATGAAACAAAACAAAATAATGAAATAATGAAACAATAAAACAAAACAAAATAATGAAATAATGAAACAATAAAACAAAACAAAATAATGAAATAATGAAACAATGAAACAAAACAAAATAATGAAATAATGAAACAATAAAACAAAACAAAATAATGAAATAATGAAACAATAAAACAAAACAAAATAATGAAATAATAAAATAATGAAACAGATATTGAGATAGAAAAGTAGGTTATATTGAACGTAATATACAAACTTGAACGCAGGTCAGTGAATCCAGGAATACTATTAGTAAGAAATAAATATATACAAGTCTTGAAGTGAAGTCTTTGGAAATAGTGTATCCGTGTATATTATTCTAGCTGAGTGGAGCTCATAGCTAGTATGACTTTTGATGTGGTAGTCTCTGGGTAACTTCGGTATCTCTCGGTAACTTACGTATCAGTTTCGGTACACTCCGATAACTCTAACGGATCTCTACGATTACTCTTAACCCTCAACTCTCAACTGCTCTCTCTATGGCAAGAGTATATGTACACTTAGTCGAGTCTATTATCATATACAAAGGGGAGATCCCACAACACCCCCTGGCTTTTTTTGTGGGGGTAGTTATTATTTCTGCTTGGGATCTATAATTCTCAACGGCTTTAAAAAAATTTTCTCCTGCGTCATCGTTTTTGAGGGTGACGAGCTCCTCACTCCTTCTTTTCTGTATTTGGTTTTTGTGTCTCCTTTGGGTAGATTTTTCTCCCTGTTTTGTGTATATCGCATTTCCTGGTTCGTTTAGAATTGTTCCAGGTTCCCAATATGCCATATAATTTTTTAACATATAGTGTAAACTTGTTCACCAGGTTTTAATGATCTTTCCGTAACTATGGGTGAAATAAATACTGGCTGCGCATTGTTTCTGTATTTCTGCTTTAGCTCGATTTTTGTTACGAATTTCTTACTTCGTCCTAAACCGCTTAAGAATACCTCTTTCAATTTCGTAGCTTCTGTCGGTACGCTCTTTATTTTTTTTTTTTTTACGACAAGAGCTAATGGGTAAATCCCGTACATTAAACTTCTGCATCCAATATGTTCCTACTAGATTGTCTGTGTTTTTCATGAGGTATATTTTTCATTTTTTGGTTTTTCCGTGAAATTTCACATTTAGGATTATTTTACCTTCAAAATTGATCCGTTTTTCTGTGACTGATTTAGCAATTTTTTTTTGTGTGTAACATGGTCGGCCTATTCAGTTTCCTCCATGTTTGTAGTTTGATTATTGTTAAGTCCGAACCAGAATCTAGTTGTAGTTTGATATTCTTATTTAAAGTTCTAAATATTTCCTCGTGTTTTGTTTGTTTTCATATTCTACTCTAGTAGATCTTACTCTACTACACTGTTTTTTGTTTCTGCATACAGCTGCCTTGTGTCCCATCTTTCCACACGCTAGACATTTTTTGTATTTGAACCTACAATCTCTAAACCAATGCAATCCACCACATTTATAACATGCAGATGGTGGGGGCTTGTTTTTAATCGATTTCTGTCACTAGATGCTTTATATCTTGTAATTTTGTCATTAAATTTAGTTGTTTTATATCTTGGAATTTTGTCATAAAATATTTTTTTTGCTTTTGGGGAGGGTGAAAAACAAATTTTTGTTTAACTTACGAATATGCGCAACTCCCGATTCTTCAATATCTTTACTGTCTTTTTTAATACTTAGGCATTTTGGCAATCCTCTGATAGTTTTTGCAGAGTTTTGGTTCATTTTGGAGTTTGGTAAGCATTCTTTTTCGCATTTCGCTGTCCTTAGCAGCGACTTATCCTTGGACAAATATAAGGCATGTAAAGTTGTTTGAAGTTAGCTCAGCTAATTTGAAGTCGTCACAATGTTTATTGACGATGGCTACGAATATTGAATAGTCCTCGTTTTCGTCTTTCACGAGATTAAGGCATTTCCACCTTTTGTGGAGCAAAGAAATTTTGGGGCTAAATAGCTCAGTCAGGCATGTCACTGCCTCATCGAACGTTAAGTCGTCTGTCTTTGGCAGAATATAATCTACAAATTTAGTGTATTCCTCCGCACCTAATTTCCTGAGCAAAAGCCTTAACTTTTTCTTTTCTGTCCAGAAAAAATGTCTTCACATCGCCTGTAATATTCTCCAAATTTTTTGTCTTCATCAATAGAGTACTTATTCCACATGGCGTCTTGCGAAAACTTGTCTCTTTTTCCGTGTTCCTTTCTTGTGTGGTGACTGTCAATTTTAGTAATATTTCTTGTAGTTTTCCTTATTTCTTTTTCAATTGGAGTAGATAGACTGAACTATCGCCAGGTTTACACTCCACCCACGTCTATTGAACAGGTGTAGTGGCTCATCCCTTGTTCCCTGTTTAGGATGTGGTTTCCGGCTTTCTCTTTTCCAATCTTTTCACTTTTACGTAGCCCCCTGCACACCAGTGGCCTTACCGCCTTGTCCGGGGTGATATGATTAAAAAAAAAATCAGCAAAAAGAGCAACCCAAAATGCCAAATACAGGTGGGGGATACTAAAATCAAGCATGTACAAAAATTTAGATACCTGGGAAGTGTTCTAACAGAAGACGGAAAGTGCGACTCAGAAATCCTAAGCCGAATTTGTATTGCGAATGAAGCATTCTAGAAGTTGAGAAGAGTATTAAGAGACAGGAAAATTTCGCAGGAAACAAAGAAAAAAGTACTTGATTGCTATGTGATGTCAGTTCTTCAAGATGGCAGCGAATGCTGGAAAATATCATCAAAGATGAAGGAAAAATTTGAAGTAACTGAAATGTGGTTATACAGAAGGATGCTGCGAATCTCATGGATCGAGCATGTGAGCAATGATGAGGTTTTGGAAATGATGGAAACGAAAAGGAAAATAAAATCTAAGCATCAGGAAGAGGCAGCTGAAGTTCCTGGGACATGCAATGAGGAATGAGGACTTGGAGAACCTGATACTAACAGGCCAGATAGATGGGAAAAGAAACAGGGGGAAGCAGCGGATAACATATTTGAAGGGCCTGAGCAGGTGAATCACAGAACGGGTGTTGTGTTGTATAACAGGAGAAAGCGTGCTAAGAGCCACTAGGGATACAGAGACATGGAAAACCTTGATCGCCTACGTCCTGAAAGGACAAGGCATATAGAAGAATAAGAAGAATCTATGTCCATCTGCTCACATCTATCTATCTATCTATCTATCTATCTATCTATCTATCTATCTATCTATCTATCTATCTCAGTCTGTTTATTATCTATCTATCTATCTATCTATCTATCTATCTATCTATCTATGAGGAAGGAGGGCTTAGAGTACTTGATACTAACAGGCCAGATAGACGGTAAAAGAGACGGGGGAGGGAAGCAGCGGATAACATATTTGAAGAGTCTTATCAGATGGATGACAGAACGAGGGTTAGGGTTGTGTAACAGAAGAAAGCGTGCTAAGAGCCACTAGGGATAGGGAGATATGGAAAGCCATGATCGCCTACGTCCTGAAAGGACAGGGCACATAGAAGAAGAAGAAGAAGAACTGAACTTAAAATCCTTTGAGGGGTTGGGGGAGCTCAAAAACCACAAATGTCAACTTGTTTTTATAGTCTTCGCCCTTTGTGCTTTAAATATTAGAATTAAGAATAATCAATCAGAAAATATGTATATCAAGCACAGGAAAAAAACGAAGACGCTGATTGGCTAAAGAAAAGATCAATGACATCCCCTGCATGGGTCAAGTGACCTTGGCTATATAAGCACCAAATTCAAGGCTCTTTCTCTAATTCTTTTACCATGTTGCTCAGGAGGCACGAAACAACGCGATTCCATCATCATAAGTAAGTGTCATCAGGTTACGGAGTTATGAGGCCGGCAACCTCAAGCTAGTCACGGACTGAAAGGAAGCTCTTTTTCAACAAAGACTGGTGATAAGATGATAAGACATATTTAAATCTTTTGAAGCAATTTCAGAAGACACGCTTCACCGATTGTAAATTGGTTCCTGATGTAATGAGCCTCATATATATAAAAATGCATCAAAGAAACAAATACAAGCAACTGTTTTAGTAATAAAAAAGAATATAAAATCATAGTCGTCTGCCTGCTATCAGTTACTCAAGTTCAACGCGAAAGGACATTTTCAAAGCTAAAGATTTTCAAGACAACGTTAAGAAATTCGCTGTCTGAGAAGAATGTAGAATCAGACATGTTGCTATCCACTGAAAATGAATGGTTAGATGCATTGGTTGCAAATGCAATTATTGGCAGATTTGCATAATTATCTGAGCACAAACGACTGCTCTTAACATTGCATTCAACGTTTTACTGTGCTTTTTAACTATCTGTTAATATGTAAATTATGAGTTTGAGTTTTGTTTAACGGTATATCGACCACTGTGGGTTATTTAATACCAAAAAGGTGGGGTTTTAAGGTATTTTTTAATGTTCAGTTATAGTGAGATAGTTGATTTAGTCAGATTTTAATGAAAATTTTTGTTTTTGTTCTTTTTTATTTTGAAAAAACTGAAAATGTCTTCTAGTTTTATATTCAAAATTGTTTTGCTGAGAACAACTTTTTCTTCCAAAAACGAATATTTTTCTATATAAGTCTATTTTTATTATATATTTCTATAAAAGTGTATCTTTATCATTTCAGAGTGTTTTGACCCCAGTTTAAGGGTTAACTATTTGCCCATAGCTGGGACCCTAACAGGTGCTACCACTCCGGATCAGAGTGGACCTGAGAACAACAACAATTAAGATATAGTTCTATGCTCCTCACAACCTCACAAACAGAGGCTTTGCTGCAGGATGCAGTTTACCGTCATGCCCAGGACCTAAATTGTGAAGTAAAATGCTTTTAAATATCAACTAGTTATTTAATATTAAAAAAATAAATGAAAAATATAATTATAACATTCTGTATTTACATTCGGATGTGAGCAATGACAAGGTTTTTAGAGATAATGTCAACGAAAACTGATGCTTAACATCAGGCAGAGACAGTTGAAGTTTCTGGGACATGAGAGAGGAAGGCTTGGAGAATCTGATACTCACAGGGCTGATAGAAGGCAAGGGAAAAAACAGCGCTTGATATACTTGATCATCTTAAGCATATGACGGTAGAGTAGGGTTTTGGAGAAATAACAAGACAAAATATATTATGAGCTACAAAGGACAGAAGGGTGTGGAGGGCTATGATTGCTTTACGATTTCTTGCTTTCTCGCCACCTACAATCTTTTAAAAGTGAAATGCAGCGCCAATCGCAATTATCTATCTTCCTGAAAAATGCTCCTTTATTGTACTTTTCCTCACTAAAGTTTTCGTATTCTCTTTTAAACCCCGTAACCCGCTGTACACTTCCTCGTTCTCTTTGTATTCTGTTGGTAAAGTACGTTACAAAGAGCTGAGAGAGACGCTTGGTAACCTTGTCATATTCGGGAAATACCTTAGAGCAATCAAGAACATCTACTGGTAGCAAACTGTCTGCTTACGAACAGGAAACGATTTCAGCAGATACACAAAGACATGAAGGGGTGTAAGACAAGGATGTGTCTTCTCACCAGATCTATTCAACCTATACAGCGAGACCATTCTGAGAGCTGTAGAAGTTCTGCCGGAGTTCGTCATTGGCCGACGAAAACTGAACAATATAAGACACGAAGATGGTGGAGTGTTGATGGCAGACCCAAAAGGAAACTACAAGATCTCCTGTGGAAAGTAGTTAAAGTAAGCGAAGAGAAGGAAACTACAAGAAAACTGAATACAAAGTCATCATTAAAAAGAGGAACCTAAAATGCCAGATACAGGTCGTGTATACTAAAATCCCGCGGGAACATAAATTCAAATACCTAGGAAGTGTTCTAACAGAGGACGGTAAGTGCAACTTTGAAACCTGATGGTGCATTAGCATGGCTAAGGATGCATTCCAGAAGCTGGGTAGAGTATTTTTTTTAATCATTTCACCCCAAGCAAGGCAGAAATGCCACTGATGAGCGGGGGGCTGCATAACTGTAAAAGGATTACTTAGAAAAGAGTGATGAGTACAAACTAGTTAGAAAGGAACAATAGAAAGCTGAGAAAGCAGGTGCGATGACAGATACATAGGTGGAGGGAAAGGGAGGGTTATGTAGGTATTTATAGAACAGACAAAGGGAGGCCACATTTCGACGGTGGGGAAGTGGCTGCAGTCGAGCCGCCAGATCATTACCTATCACATTACAGACTTTCCTTGGGAGCCTGTCGAGAACACTGAGAAGAACGGCAGGGGCACCTGACCATAAATGGCAGCAGTACTCCATGCACAGACGGATGGTTGACTTGTATATATGCAGGATGGATTCAGGCGGAAAAAACATCCTGGATCGACATAGTGACCCAACCTTCTTAGCAGTGGATTATTTGAGAGACAAGAAAATTTTGCTGGAAACAAAAAAGAGAGTGTAGGATTGTTAGATGATATGGCAGAGAATGATGGTCAAATGTGAAGGAAATACTTAAAGCAAACAAAATGTAGCTCTACAGAAGGATGCTGAGGACACAACTGAGCAAAGACTATATTTCGGGGAGTAAGGAAAAGGAAAAGAAACTGATACTTAAAATTGTCTTATCAGGTAGTTAATAATAATAGTAATTCTTCTTCTTCTTTTATGTGCCCTGTCCCTTCAGGACGTAGGCGATCATGGCTCTCCACGTCTCCCTATCCCTTGTGGCTCTTAATATGTTTGCTCCTGTTGCCCCTGGCAACCCCCGTTCCGTCATCCACCTGATCAGACCCTGCAAATATGTTATCCGCTGCCTTCCTCTACCATTTTTATTAACTACCTGATGAGGCATTGATCTTTCAATGTTGAAACAAAATGTACAATTTTGTAGTAGCTTGTAGTTCGCACATTTCCTAAAGTATATATATATATATATATATATATATATATATATATATATATATATATATATATATATAACATAGTACAGTGTACACTTGGTATGTAATCCAGGTAAATTCCAAAAGAGACGAACTCAAGCGAACTCAATGTTAAATTCATTTATCTAATTTATGTGCGTTGTGGTACAATGGATATCGGCTCGGAACGAGAAACCGGGTAGCCGAGTTCGAATTCCAGTTGAATCCGTTCTATTCACTTACGCGCAAATACCCTCGGGAAAGGTATTAATCCGTCTCTTCCTTTCTCTGGTTTAAATAGCAGGACAGACTGGGGTCTATAGCCTTGGTCGGCGACCAGTCTACCGCAGGAACCAATGGCAACCTACTGCGGGATAATGTTCTGCCCAGTCAGTCATGTCTCTTTCGAGACATGATCACCCAAGCATGTATCGCGTATGGCACTTAACTGAATTATTGTTATTTTTAGATTATTATCTATTTTAGTATTAATAGTATTTTAGATAATCTTTATGGTTGTATTTTAATAAATTATATTTTCCTATTGAGAGTTATTATTTTAACTATAGTTACAATAAATTACTACTAAGTGGTTATAATGTAATTTATTTATTTATGTTAGGATATATGATTTATTTTCAACATAAATATTCTCTATAGTCGGTATATTTTAATTTAAGGGTAAAAATCCCTTGTAACGTTTCTAAGAATGAATTATATATGTCGGTTTCGATCTAGCGGTTTTTTTTTTTGGTTTTTTTTTTATTTTAAAATCCGTTCTAGCGGGATTTCTCCTTTCTTCTTTCCTTCTTTTTTGTGTGTTTCCCCCTTCTGTTAAGTTTATAAAATTTTTTCCTGTTTCTCTAGTCATATTTTTAATTTTGGTATTTTCAATTAGTTTAAAATTATTTTAAATTAGCATTTAATTTTTTAAATTAATAGTAATAGTAGTTATTTTTTCAAATTGTATTAAAATTATGATATAATACTTTTTTCTGTACCGTAAATATAATCCCGGTATACTTGATATTAAGTTTCATAGTTAAATTTTTCCAGGTTTTTTTATGAAAACAGTTAGGGGTTTTGAAACGCTATTAGGAAAAATGGTGTCAACATTTATTTCTCGTGATATGGTATTTCCTGTTATTGTATCTCTTTGTCCTTTTTTTTTTCTCTTCTTGCTTTCCATTCGGTTTTCTCTGTTTCCCCTTTTTTTCTTTTTTCCCGTTTTTTTTACTTTTTCAACGTTTTTCTCTTTGCATTAATCAATCGTCTATCTTTTCTTTATCCTCGCTTTTCTCTTTCTTTGAGGTTCTTTTTCGAATGAGCGGGAAATTTTCATAAATAACCGTTACAAATGTCTGTTATAATATGGACATGTGAGCGTCTATGTAAAATTAAATAAAAGAAAATAAATTTTTGGGGGGTGGTAGGGTGATATTTTGATTACCTACTGTTTTACCATTTGGGTCTGACGATCTGCGATAATAACATCAAAGCGGTGAAATATGTATTATCCATAGTAATAATCGAAAATCCTTTATATATATATTGGGAACTAATTGTAAGAAACTACCAGTGGTACACAAAAATGTGCTCAATATCACACAATGTGGTAGAGCTAAATATAATCAATATTTTGGTCGTTTTTGAAACCTAAAAACGGCCGCGAATCAAAAATAAAAAATACACGGAAATACCAACGAGCTGGAAATATTAAGATCAGAAGCAGAAACTGCATTGGCCAAACTTTTTTCTTTTTTTTTTTAATCATATCACCCCAAGCAAGGCGATAACGCCACTTATGCGCAGGGGACTACGTAAGGGTAAAAAGAATGGAAAAGAGAAAGCCGGAAACCACATTCTAAACAGGGAACAAGGGATGAGCCTCTTCACCTGTTCAATAGACGTGGGTGGAATGTGAACCGGGCGATAGTTTAGTCTATCTACTCCAATTGAAAAAAATAAAAAAAAGAAAAGAGTGAAAAGATTGGAAAAGAGAAAACTGAAACCGCATCCTAAACAGGGAACAAGGAATGAGCCTCTTCACCTGTTCAATAGACGTGGGTGGAGTGTGAACCGGGCGATAGATAGACCTATCTACTCCAATTGAAAAAAAATAAAAGAGAGTGAAAAGATTGGAAAAGAGAAAACCGGAAACCGCATCCTAAACAGGAAACAAGGGATGAGCCTCTTCATCTGTTCAATAGATGTAGGTGGAGTGTGAACCGGGCGATAGTTTAGTTTAGTCTATCTACTCTAATAACTGAATAGAAACAAAGCAGCTGGAGCAGACGGCATTGTAATAAAGATGCTGGCAGCCTGAGAAGATTTCGGTGTAGAGAAAATTAGAGAAATAATAAACTAAATCTACAACAGTGGAAATACAATGGAAAACCTAATCAAATCGATTTTCCTCGCACTGCCTAAGAAACCAGACGCAAACGAACGTAAGCTCCACTGAATAATCAGCTTAATGAGTCATAAAACAAAATTCATCATCCGAATTCGATGAACAGAGCGCGCATCAAAATTAGACTCGAGTTAGGACAAGACCAGTGTGGTTTCTTCAAGGACACTGGGATAAGGAACGTGATATCTATGCTTAGAATGTAATAAGAAAGAGCAATACAAATGAAGAAAGACTTGTACTTGTAATTCATAGACTACACAAAAGGCTTTCGACAAAGTACGCCATAGACTTGATAGACATGCTCAGCAACCTTTACATATCCTGGAAAGACATTAGTGTAATCAAGAACCTGACAGCAAACTCTCTACATACGGACAAGAAACGAATTCAGCAGACATACAAAGATAGGGAAGGGGTGTAAGACAAGGATATGTCTTCTCAGCGGATCTATTCGACTTATACAGCGATACAATTCTGAGAGCTCTAGAATTCCTGCAGGATTCGTCATTGGCGGCCGCAATCTGAACAATATAAGATGATCAGTCAGTTAAGTACCATACGTGATACACGCGATCATGTCTCGAAAGAGACATGACTGGCTGAGCAGAAGATTTTCTATCCTGCTATCTAAAATATAGCTGAAAGTAAAGACGGATTGTATTAATAATTAGTAATTAATGGGAGATCATTTTATTACTTCAAAAGAATAGAAAACCGATCCCCCACTTTATGCCCGGTAGAAGCTTTACTTATGTTTCCAACTATTATCTTCGTTTAGTCAGTTGAGTATGCTGAGGATACCATGGACGGAACACGGATGTAACGACGAAGTGTTGGAGAGGATACAAACGAGAAGAAAACTAATACTAAATATCAGGAAGAGACAAATGAGGTTCCTGGGACACGTAATGAGGAAGGACGCCTGGAGAACTCACAGGTCAGGTAAAGGGAAGAAAAGACATGGACATGCAGCGCGAGATGTACTCATTAGGTCTGAGCAAATTGATGGGGTAACAAGGCTTTGAAGTGATAGCAAGAGAAAAACATTGAGGGTTACAAGAGACAGAGCCAAGTGGAAGTCCATGATCGCCTACATCCTGAGGGGATACGGCATATGAGGAAAAAGTTTCAGCGAGACCATTCTGAGAGCTCTAAAAGTTCTAGCAGGATTTGTCATTGGCGGTCGCAATCTAAACAATATATGATACGCAGATGATACAGTGCTGGTAGCAGATACAGGAAATAAGTTACAAGACCGCTTCAAGGAAAACTGAATGCATGGTAATCAGTAAAATGAGGAGACTAAAATGCCAACTACAAGTTGGTCATACCAAAATCAAACTTTTGCTTTTTTTAATCATATCACCCCGAGCAATGCAGTAACGCCACTGATGTGCAGGGGGCTACATAAGAGTAAAAAGATTAGAGGAGAGTGAAGAGAGGGACGAACCAGTTAGAAAGGGGCAAGAGAAGGATGGGAACACAGGTGTGATGAGAGTTGCAAAGGTGGAGAGAAAGAAAAGGATATACAGGGCGGTGTGGAAAGAACTAGGGTCAAGTAGTTAAGAGATGAGTATTGAAATTGCATTTTTGTAGCCGTCAGGAAAGCAAGAATAAGGAAGCGAGTTCCACAGGCGGGAAGTGCGAGAAAAGAAGCTGCAGGAGTAGAACTGTCGTCTGCATTTGGTTGATTTTACTGTGAATGGGTGAGACACAGTTGCCAGTCTGGTTGCACGAGTAAACACCTGTTGCGGAGGCACCAGTGACTTCAGTTCGTTGGAGCAGAATCCATGGATGCATTTATAGAACAGACAAAGGTAAACCACATCTCGTCGGTGGGAAAGTGGCTGTAGTCGAGCCGCGAAGTCGGTACCTATCACATTACTGATTCTTCTTTTGAGACTGTCAAGAACACGGAGATGAACAGCGGGGGCACCTGACCATATATGACAGCAGTACTCCATGCATGGACGAATGGTTGATTTGTATATATGCAGGATCGTTTCAGGTGAAATGTCTAGGATGTGTTCCGACAGAAGACAGAAAGTGTGATACAGAGATATGAAGGCGCATTGACACGGCCAAAGTTGCATTTCAAAAGCTGAGTAGAGTATTAAGAGACAGGAAAATGTCGCTGAAAACAAAGAAGAGAGTACTTGATTGTTATATGATGTTTTTCCTTCAATGCTGGATGATCTCATCAAAATGAAGAAAAGACATGAAACAACTGAAATGTGGTTATACAGAAGGAAGTTGGGGATATCATGGAACGGAATATGTTAGCAACGACGAGGTTTTGGAGAGGATAATTCATACTTAACATCAGGAAAAGACAGCTGAAGTTTTTTGGACATGTAATGAGGAAGGAGTACTGGGAGAAACCGATGCTCACGAGACGGATAGAGGGGAAGATAAACAAGGGAAACCAACGCATGACATACCTGATAGACTTGAGCAGATTGGGGATTGAGTGGGATAAAGGAGGTGGTATTAAGAGCGACAAGAGATAGGGAGATGTGGAGGTCCATGATCGCCAACGTCCTGAAAGCACATGTAAGAAGAAGAAGAAGAAGAAGAAGAAGAAGAAGAGGACAGACTGAAAGTTTTTAAAAGGTTGCTTTGACTACAGCTGGATTTATTGAAAGAAATCATTTTGTGGAAATCTTTTTTGTCAGTAAACAAGTAATTAGCTTCGATTCTCTGTGATAATCCACTCTTCGTAAAAAAACTTTTCCCGAAAAAAACTTTTTCAAGAGTATCAAAAATATGTGTAAAGATAGAAATTTAAAAAAAAGAATTTTTTTCAATGAAAGTTTAGCAGTTTTGTTGATAAGATTAGGAGGTGCCTTGTGGTGCAGTGGATATATATATATATATATATATATATATATATATATATATATATATATAATCATTTCACTCCAAGCAAGGCATTCTACTACTACTGTTGCGCAGGGGGTTACATGACTAATATATTATGCTCTCATTACGATTGAGCTCTCTGGAGAAGAAAATCTTAAAAATAGTTTCCACTTCTTCTATATGCGAGACTCTTCAGAAATGAATTGAGTTCTTTCGGTGACTGGCGTGTGTATACACTGGTTATATACAGCACGTTAAAATTTTCCTTCTATGAATCCATGCGCCTATGGCTTAGGGAGTAGTGACTCCGACTGACACCAAATCGGTCGAGTTTCAATCCCGGCCAGAAGCAAGTGGATGTGTCTGGTCACACTGATGAGCTGTGATACAGCGAAACAGGCTTGTATGTGGATGACTAATATATATATATATAATCATTTCACCCCAAGGATTCTACTACCACTGTTGCGCAGGGTGTTACGTAAAGGGAAGTGATGAGAAAGTGGGGTTAGTTATAGGAAATGTCAGGAGGAGGGTAATAGACGGATGAGGATACCAGGGATGGAGGTGGAGTAGATGAAAAAAGAGCTTGAGAAAATGGATGCGAGTTAGTGTGATAGGAGATGTCTATTGACCTGACATTTAAATACCTGGAGATTGTAGCTGTTGGGGAAGCAAGTATATGTAAGGGAATTCCACACGTGGGAAGTGCGTGAAAAGAAGCTGTTAGAGTAGAAATTGCGGTTATATTTTATTGGTTTCAATGTAAAAGCGTGGGACCTAATTACTAATCTAGTAGCTCGTGTAAATTCATACTCGGAACGACAAATCGAGGATCCGAGTTCGAATTCCAGTAGAATTCTTCGCATTCACTTACGCACAAATACCCGTGGGAAAGGTATTAATCCGTCTCTTCCTTTCAATTATGGGTTAAATGATAGGACAGATTGGGTTCTATAGCCTTGGCACGCAACCAGTCTACTGCAGAGAGCAATGGCAACTTACTGCGGGATAATCTTCTGCCCAGTCAGTCATGTCTCTTTCGAGACATGATCGCGCAAAGTGTGTATCACGTATGTCACTTAACTGACCAACTGAATATAATAGTTAGAAACATGATTGACTGCTACTAGGCATAAAGTGGGGGATCGGTTTTCTATTGTTATGAAGTAATAAACTGATCTCCCACTAATTACTATTTAATAATATAATGCATTTCTTCCCCCTCTAGCTATGAGTCAAATAACAGGACAGACTGGGTTCTATAGCCTTGGCTGGCAACCAGTCTACCGCAGAAAGTAATGGCAACTTACTGCGGGATAATCTTCTGCCCAGTCAGTCATGAATCTTTCGAGACATGATCGCCCAAAGTGTGTATTACGTATGGCACTTAATTGACTGAATGAAGACAATAGTTGGAAACATAAGTAAAGCTTATACCGGGCATAAAGTGGGGGATCGGTTTTCTATTGTTATGAAGTAATAAACTGATCCCCCAGTAATTACTAATTATTAATACAATCCGTCTCTTCCTTCGGCTATACTTTCAATGGCAGGATAGAAAATCTTCTGCCCAGTCAGTCATGTATCTTTCGAGACATGATCGCCCAAAGCATGTATTATATATGGCACTTAACTGACTGACTGACAAGATTGGAAGGCTACAATTGTTTTTATAACACCGATTATTTGGGATGATTTATTTAAAGTGTTTTCTCTTCTGTCCTCCTTGTTTATCTGTTTTCATTTTCTTCCTTTCTTCCACGCCATTTTTTTCTCTTCAATTATTCTTTCTTTGTTCATTTAGGTGCTGTTCTTTTTTTTCTTCTTCTTCTTCTTAGCTGATTCCCCATTTCTGTCGATCGACGTCATTTTTTTTCTTCGTCTGCTGGATTTTATACTCATTTTTCTTTACAGTATTTACATTGTTCGGACTATTGTCCTAATCTTTGTTGCCATTTGTACGACGTTTCGGCCGTTGTACGCCCGGCCTTCTTCAGGTGCTAGGAATTTCGCACCGAACCCTTTATTACAATCACTGGGGTATATGAACTTCATTACTTGCGTAGTAGTGTCTCTTCATATACCCCAGTGATTTCATCTCAGAAATATAGGCAAATCATTTTTCTTTATTTTGTTTTTTTCTTTCCCTTTTTTTTAACCATTGCAAAACCTTTTTTTTAAACTTGTCTGGATTTTCTTCATTCCTTCTTTTCATTATTTTTAATTCACGCTTTCTTTCTTCAATATCATTTCTTTTTATTATTCCTTTTTCTAATTTTCTTTTTTTTTAATTTTCTTTTCTTCTCTTATTTATTCCTGACCATTTCATTGCATTCCTTATTCTTTCTTTCTTTCCTTCTTTTCTTCTCTTTCTTTCTTTCTAGCTGATTCTGTTTTAATCCTTTTCCTTCTTTCCGTCTTCTCTTCTTTTTCTTTTATTCACTTTTTCCTTCTTTCTCTTTCTTATATTCTCTGTATTCCTCTTTCTTTCTTTGTATCTTTCTTTCGTTTTAATCCTTTTTTTCTTTCTTTTCTTTTTCTGACCATTTTTACTTCTTTGTAATTTTGACGCCTTCCTCTTTTTTCTTTCTTTTTTCTTTCTTTCTTTAGTTGATTCTTTATTTAATCTTTTTCTTTCTTTCTTTCTTTTTTACTTGATTCTTTCTTTTATCTTTTTCTTTCTTCCTTTCTTTTGTCTTTCAGTTGATTATTTAATCTTTTTCTTTCTTTCTTTCTTTCTTTCTTTCTTTCTTTTCCGTCTCCTTTTCTGTTTTCCTTTGATTCACTTTTTCTTTCTTAAACCATCTTATCTTCTCTGTATTCCTCTTTTTTCTTTCTTTCTATTTTATTTTCTCTCTTCTTTCTGATTATCAGTGACATTTTTTTATCTAACTAATCCTGTTTTTCAATACCACCCTGCCGAGCTCTACTGAGAGACAAAATTAAAAATGATAATAAAAAGGAAAGAAAAAATATCCCCAATTTAGAAACCCGTTTTTTTTAACCTGCCAGCACTTTGATTTGAAATCTGGCTATCGTTTCTCTACTACTACTACTACTACTACTACTACTACTACTACTACTTCTTTCTGACCTCCCACCGTTCCAGTAGGTGGGTGGATGAGTATTTAGGGCCCCATCATAAAGTATAGTCAAACCTTTACTTTCTTCAATATCTATCAAAATGTCCAGTTTTATTATTAGACCAGTCGAATTGTGACCAGGACAAAATTAAATGAAGAATTCTTCAACAAATAATTTTGAAACATTTTCACTTGTACCATCATAGTTGTTTTTTAATCATTTCACCCCAAGTAAGGCGAAATTACAGTTGCAAAACTTAAAACGGCTTAAAAAACATCAAACATAGAAAAGTTGGGGGGCTTGATATTCCTTCGGGGTTTGGAAGACTTGGGATTTCAACTATAGTATTCTTCAACTCTGTAACGCCACATATAATGGAGAAGTCATAGAACGATGGATAGAAGGCTGCATACTTCAATTTCCTAAATTTCCTTCGGATCTCTGTGTCGCACTTTCCGCTTTCTGTTAGAACACTTCCCAGATATTTAAACTTCTGTACCTGATTGATTTCAGTATCGCCCAACTGTATTTGGAATTTTGGGTTGCTTTCTGATGATCATACATTCGGTTTTCATGCAGTTTAAAATTGCACAAAGGGGAAAACTTGCGAGACTCCAGATCAGAACCAATAACAATACTGATTCTCTTTTAGATTTTATCAATGAGCTCAGGGGGCATCAGACCATATGTGGCAGCAATATTCTAAGCTTAGACAAATGGCAGACTTATGGATATGTACGCTATATTTCGGAGAGAAAAAAGTCTCGCACGATGCAGTAAACTAAATCACTTAGCAGCTGACCTAGCAGTGGGATCAATATAATCTTTCCACTTCTTGTCAGTTGAGAACGTTAACTCGAGAATTCATGTCCCTTTTTCTGGAGGTTAGCATCAGCCATGCTGATGGAAGGCAGGGAGGGGCCTTTCAGATGATTAATGGAGAGAGTTTTGTTTTGAAGCCGTTAAAAGTGACAAGACATCTTTTGCCTCAGTTAACGACGGTGCCATTCTGTCGTTGTTAGACTGATCAGCCTAACTATCGAGGCAGGAGTAAATGTTGTGCCGTCATCGTATATAGCAAGTTGAGAGATGATTTCTTCCGGAAAGTTGTTAATGAATATTAAAAACAGCGTAGGGCCATTGATGGCGCCCTGGGAGTGGTTACGCGCGTTAGTACCAAAGGATCTAGACGCTTGGCCGTTCATGATGACTTTCATTTCACTATTTGATTGGAAAGACTCTATCAGCTCAAAAATGTGTCCGGAGACACCGTAGCTTGTGGAGAAGACATGGAAGTCAGACCCTATCAAAGTCTTTCGAGATGTTCAATGCTGCATCCCGGACATCATTTTTTTTTTGTGTGTGTCGATCATGATAGACTCTTTTTTATCGTCAGTATATCAGCAATTGACCTGAAGAAACAAAACCCCTATTGCTAGTATGAGAAAAGGGCCAGTGATGAGAGATAATAAACCAATTCAGCATTGATAAAGGCCTCTAGGAGTTTGCCAAAAAGAAGTAGAAGGTTGGATAGTTCGAAGGGTCCGACGGCTCACCGGGGATCTGAAAAACTAGAACAACAAACAATGACTTCCAGCAAGCAGGAAAGAGTTGAGACAGAGTAGCATTTATCATACAGTTCAGAGAGGACAGGAGCCAGTTCGGGACCACACATCTTAACGACTATTATAAGAATGTCATCGGGTCCTCGTGCGTTGTGGAGATCTAGGTTAGAGATGATAGCAGAAACCATGGAAGGGGTAATATGCATATCATTCAACAGAAAGTTAGCCCTAAGTGGAAAATTAGGCAAGGATACTCCGGATGGGTCAAGAGCAGAATCTTCAAAGGCCTGAAGTTATCTATCCCATCCCCGCGGTCTTTGTTTTTCCGTCATTGTTTTTTCGCAGCAACTTGATCACATCCCTGGTGAAGCGCTGGGCTATAGACCCCTCTTTCATCCAGTAGTTCTAAATCAGCACCAGCAAGGGAACAGTACAGTTCGTAAAAAAGACCATCTAATCCCGGAGTTTTGTTCCGGCCGACAAACTTCAGCGAACGCATCCCCAATCACAGACTCTGTCACGGGAACCTCGCACCCAGCCGCTTCAACAGCCTCGAGGCGGGGTAAGTCTGCCAAATAGTACTCAAACCGGGGTCCCTTGTGAACAGTTCATGGCTGAGACTAAGAACTACAATTATACCTACTTAGAGCAAAACCCGATTTTTGATCAGACCAGATAGGATATCGGGGTATCGATTTCCAATATCGGAGTAAAATAAGTCACTCAAGGATAAACTAACCTAAGTAAGTCCATGAAAATTTATCGTACTCATCGGGAGTAAAATTGGAGAAAATGAGCCATATTGATGGCTGAATATCGGTTTTTGATCAGATTCGATAGAATATCGGGGGTATCGATTTCCGATATCGGGGATATTATCGATTTTCTGCACTATTGTAAGAACTGCAACCTTGAAACTTCTGAATATCGTTTCTTATGTCTTTGTCTATGAGTGTTGATTTGATTAAAATCGGACCACTCCTTCTATAACCCGATTTTTTCGGTTATCGATTTTCGATATTTATCGGGGGTACCTCGACACAAAACCTAGCTAAGAACACTCGCAGACGCTTAAAGTACAACTGTGTAAATTTTCAAGAAAATCGGTTCAACCGTTTAGGAGTCTATAGGTAACGGACACACATACACACACATACACACACACACAGACACACACACACAGACAAAGTTCCATTTTTAAATAAGTTTAGATCCATTACGCAAAGTCTGCTCGCCGGATCTGCGAAGGCCAGAGCATATGCCGCATCCAAAGACTTGCTTACTAGCCATGAAACACCTTTCGAACGTCCATCAAAACCGAATAAAGGGCAAATCTACTAGACAGTATATATTCACGGTCGCGAGTTTAAAAACGGGTTTTCCGTACAAAACGTACATCCACACCGAGGCGCTGAACATTGCACTTCAGACACGCTCTGCGAGTCTCCGATCTCAGGCCCCGGTCATTTACACTCGCCAACCATAGAGATATTAGGTTTTGATTAGGGTTGGGGATGTGCGCCAAACATGTCTGGGGACAGGACACCGACGTACTGTCCAATCGAGCCAGTGCTCAACTCACTCTTGATGGAGCCATCAAGAAACAGTCCACCAATTTCCCATGGGAAAGTTAATTTAAGTGCTCTGTAAAGAGAAGGGTGAACATAAATAGCCCTCCCTGCACAAACCTGACTTTATTTTTGTTGTCGTCATTCTCATTGAAGTATGAAAGAGGTGAGAATGTTGAGAAGATATCATCAGTCTCTCTCAACATTCCTCATATTTGTTGAGAATGCTGACCTGATCTTCCTACTGTTAAGGTCCTCTTTGCGTTGGGGAACTTTATTATGTCCTCCACATCTTTTCCATAGAGTTATTTGAAATTCGGTAAAGTTTTCAATTTTCTACTTTTTCGGCTATGTCTGAGGGTTTTTTTCACCCTGCTCTTCACACACCTTCTCCTAAATTGTAATTCGGAAGGCCATTTTTTTCTTTTCGGTGCTCTCAGAAGATGGGATTCTTTGTCTTTTGGAAAATGAGGGCTCAGATTTTTTTGGTGTACCATCGGGTGTAATTTGAGATGACAAATTTAGTGTAGTTTTTACTTTTGTTTGGGGTGTGTATATGCTGCTTTAGTCTTTTAAAGGGACGTCATTTTGGATGGAGTGGCAGATAAAGAATTTGTGAGTGGAGGTGGGGCCATGATGTGCTTTTTTGGGGAAAGATGGTGCAGAGGAAGAAGATGGCACCGTCTTAAAATGATTTGTTCTTTTCTTCCTTAATTCTTCTTGCAGTTGAAGTAATTTATTTTTCTTTTCGAAGCTAAGTTCATATTTTAGTCTTTGGTCTTGTAATTCTTCTGCGTAGCTGGCCGGGTCATCGCTCTTAGATGGAGGGCTGTACGTGTCCTTAACAGTTGAAATTTTCGGGAAGGTCTCGCTGTCCGGCGTTTCCCCCCAACCTTGCCAACAACCAGCCATTCCTACTCCTTCCCCTCCTTGGTGACTGATGAAGGTTTTTCAGACAGTGGGGGCCGAGCATTAGACCTAACCGGGCGTTTTTTGCACCGGTCCCAGTTGCTGACAAGCCCATTACAGGGGAGACTGAAATAACCAATCTTGGATGCAGCATGTGCACTTGTCTTCGCAGATCCGGAGGAGAATTTGGGTAGGTGGGGGCCAGATCTCGAGGTAGAAAGAAGAAAGGTTACTAGACTGCCCACATATTTTCGAAACTTCATCCCTGGCTCAGGTCGTCGGAGAAAGCATTGAATGTCCTCCCAAACTTGAGGAAATATGCATTTAAGTTCTCTCCCGAAGCCGACATTGTTTCGTCGCTTTCTTCGTATTCGATCATTACGATATAATCTTTGCATCCTTACCGTCAGCCGGTAGATAGATAGATAGATAGATAGATAGATAGATAGATAGATAGATAGATAGATAGATAGATAGATAGATGAACAGACCAACAAAAATAGATAGATAGATAGATAGATAGATAGACAGATAGATAGATAGATAGATAGATAGATGACAGACCAACAAAAATAAGAAAAATAGATAGATAGATAGATAGATGAACAGACCAACAAAAATAGATAGATAGATAGATAGATAGATGAACAGACCAACAAAAATAGATAGATAGATAGATAGATAGATAGATGAACAGACCAACAAAAATAGAAAAATAGATAGATAGATAGATAGATAGATAGATAGATGAACAGACCAACAAAAATAGATCGATAGATAGATAGATAGATAGATAGATAAATAGATAGATAAACAGACCAACATAGATAGATAGATAGATAGATAGATAGATAGATAGATAGATAGATAAACAGACCAACATAGATAGATAGATAGATAGATAGATAGATAGATAGATAGATAGATAGATGAACAGACCAACAAAAATAGATAGATAGATAGATAGATAGATAGATAGATAGATAGATAGATAGATAGATGAACAGACCAACAAAAATAGATAGATAGATAGATAGATAGATAGATAGATAGATGAACAGACCAACAAAAATAGATAGATAGATAGATAGATAGATAGATGAACAGACCAACAAAAATAGATAGATAGATAGATAGATAGATAAACAGACTAACATAGATAGATAGATAGATAGATAGATAGAAACAGACTTAGATTATGTAATTTCTAATGATTTTTGCTTCAAATGTGTAAAAAGACTCATTTTACTGGGGTTATCTTGGTGTCTTCTTTTAAAGCATATATGACATTCAATTTTCTTCGTCTTTTGATTCTTCAAAAATAAAATGTGGGCGGAACCTACCTTCACTCTATTCTTTTCTTTCTTTCACGTTGCCTTAAGTAATTACAACATGTTTTATGTTGCATAATACCAAAGAAGAGACTAACTATTCACTGACACAAATTTCAGGTCCCATATCAAAAATGTTATCTCAAAGAAAAGAAACAGAATAAAATGCGAAGAAGGAAACTAAAAGGAGAAACAGAAAGAAGGAAGGTAAGAAGGAACGAAAGTAAAAGAAAACCAGGCGAAAGAAAGAGAAGCTGAATGAATAAAATGAAGAAGAAGAAAAGAAAAAGATAAGAAAACAGAGAAATTAGGCAGTGACAGAAAAGGAAAAGAGATTAAAAAAGAAGAAAAGAAAAGAAAAATGACAGAAAAGAAATAGAGAAAAATAAGACTGAATAAAAGAAAGGGTGGAGTCAGAGGAAAGAAGAAATAATACAGTGATATGTAGACGATTAAAGAAGGAAGAAATCAAGCGGGATGTTGAGAAAAAATTGACTGGGAATAATTATAGAGAAGAAAGAGAAGGAAATAAAAGAAAGGAAATTAAAATAATAAGAATGAAGAAAGGTTTATGTAGAAAGAGAGGCAAAAGACAGAAATCAATGAAGAGAACGACAGAAAAGTAAAAAAATAGATAAAATACGATGAGAAAAGAAGGAAAGAAAGCAAAGAATAAAGATAGAAAAGAAAGAAAGAAAGAAAGAAAGTAAAAAGATTAAAGGAAATTACGTGGAAATAACGAAGGAAAGGGAGACGAGGATTGCATAGAAGTTGAAAAGAAGTAGAAGTTGAGAACAAAAGAAAGAAAAGAAAAGAAAGAAAAGAAAAGAAAAGAAAGAAAAGAAAACACGAACAGAAGTGACGAAAAAAAAGAAAAAAGATTAATGAAAGAAAAAATTAAAATAAGAAATGAAAAAGACTGCAGAGAAGTTAAAAAGGAGTAAGAATGTTCAAGAAGAAGAAAGAGAAGAAAAGAAAGAAAAAAGAAAAGAAGATATAAGAGAAAGAAAGAAAGAAAGAAAGAAAGAAAGAAAAAGGAATCAGATTAAAGAAAGGATTAAATAGGAAAAAAGAAAAAGGAAACAGATTAAAAAAATTAAATAGAAAGAAAGAAAGAAAGAAAGAAAGAGGAAACAGATTAAAAAAATAATTAAAAAGAAATAAATAAATAAAAAGGAAACAGGTTAAAGAAAGAATTACAAAGGAAGAAAGAAAGAAAGAAAAAAGAAGCAGATTATAAAAAATAAATAGAAAGAAAGAAAGAAAGAAAGAAAGAAAAAGAAAGAAAGAAAAAGGAATCAGATTGAAGAAAGAATTGAAAAGAAAAAAGAAAGAAAGATAAAGGAAACAGATTAAAGAAAGAAAGAATGAAGGAAAGAAAAAGGAAACAGATTAAAGAAAGAATTAAAAAGAAAGAAAGAAAGAAAGAAAGAAAGAGAAAGAAAGGAAACAGAAAGAAAGAAAGAAAGAAAGAAAGAAAGAAAGAAAGAAAGAAAGAAAGAAAGAAAGAGGAATCAGATTAAAGAAAGAATTAAAAAGAAAGAAAGAAAGAAAGAAAGAAAAATGTAATGGAATGCAGAGAACTTAAAAGGAGTAAAATGATCAGAAAAAAAGAAAGAGAAAACAAGAAAGTAAAGAAATAAGGACAGAAATAAGAAAGCAAAAAAAAAAAAAAAAAGAAATGAGAAGAAATGCAGAGAAACTAAAAATTCTAGAAATGGTCAGAAAAATAATAGAAGAAAAGAAAAGTTTAAAAAAAGAAAAATAGGAAAGGAAGTCGAAAGAGAAACGAAGAAGGAAAGAATAGATTAATAAGAAAGAAGAAAGAATAGGTAAAAAACAAATCTGGAGAAGTTCAGAAAACATTGCAATGGTTTACAAGAAGAAGAAAGAATCTATCATAAATACAAAAACAAAAAAATCAGGATTCCCTACATCAAATAAATGGAGAAAATCAACTGAGAAATAAGAATTTAAATTAAAAAAAAACAAACATTTAAACAAAAATATTTAATAGAAAAAATTAGAAATTACGTTAGAAAGAAACTGGAAAACAGACAAGAAAAGAAGGAAGAAGAGAAAAGAAGGAAGAAGAGAAAAGAAGGAAGAAGAGAAAAGAAGGAAGAAGAGAAAAGAAGAACGAAGAGAAAAGAAGGAAGAAGAGAAAAGAAGAACGAAGAGAAAAGAAGGAAGAAGAGAAAAGAAGGAAGAAGAGAAAAGAAGAACCAAGAGAAAAGAAGGAAGAAGAGAAAAGAAGGAAGAAGAGAAAAGAAGAACGAAGAGAAAAGAAGGAAGAAGAGAAAAGAAGAACGAAGAGAAAAGAAGAACGAAGAAAAAAGAAGGAAGAAGTGAAAAGAAGAACGAAGAGAAAAGAAGGAAGAAGAGAAAAGAAGGAAGAAGAGAAAAGAAGGAAGAAGAGAAGAGAAGAACGAAGAGAAAAGAAGGAAGAAGAGAAAAGAAGAACGAAGAGAAAAGAAGGAAGAAGAGAAAAGAAGGAAGAAGAGAAAAGAAGGAAGAAGAGAAAAGAAGAACGAAGAGAAAAGAAGGAAGAAGTGAAAAGAAGAACGAAGAGAAAAGAAGGAAGAAGAGAAAAGAAGGAAGAAGAGAAAAGAAGAACGAAGAGAAAAGAAGAACGAAGAAAAAAGAAGGAAGAAGTGAAAAGAAGAACGAAGAGAAAAGAAGGAAGAAGAGAAAAGAAGGAAGAAGAGAAGAGAAGAACGAAGAGAAAAGAAGGAAGAAGAGAAAAGAAGGAAGAAGAGAAAAGAAGAACGAAGAGAAAAGAAGGAAGAAGAGAAAAGAAGGAAGAAGAGAAAAGAAGGAAGATGTGAAAAGAAGAACGAAGAGAAAAGAAGGAAGAAGAGAAAAGAAGAACGAAGAGAAAAGAAGGTAGAAGAAAAGAAGAAGAAGAAGAAAAGAAAAGGAAGGAAGAAGAAAAGAAAAGAAGGAAGAAGAGAAAAGAAGAACGAAGAGAAAAGAAGGAAGAAGAGAAAAGAAGGAAGAAGAGAAAAGAAGAACGAAGAGAAAAGAAGAACGAAGAAAAAAGGAGGAAGAAGAGAAAAGAAGGAAGAAGAGAAAAGAAGGAAGAAGAGAAAAGAAGAACGAAGAGAAAAGAAGGAAGAAGAAAAAAGAAGGAAAAAGAGAAAGAAGAACGAAGAGAAAAGAAGGAAGAAGAAGAAAAGAAGGAAGAAGAGAAAAGAAGAACGAAGAGAAAAGAAGAAGGAAGAAGAAAAGAAGGAAGAAGAGAAAAGAAGAAGGAATTGAAAAGAAGGAAGAAGAGAAAAGAAGGAAGAAGAGAAAAGAAAAACGAAGAGAAAAGAAGGAAAAAGAGAAAAGAAGGAAGAAGAGAAAAGAAGGAAGAAGAGAAAAGAAGAACGAAGAGAAAAGAAGGAAGAAGAGAAAAGAAGGAAGAAGAGAAAAGAAGGATGTGCGAAAAGGAAGAAAGTGAAAAAGAAATAAACAAGGAATACAAAATAAAACATTAAATCGTCACAAATAATCTTTGTTGTAAACAATTGTAGCCTTCAAATTCTTATCAGCAAAACTGATAAATTTTCATAGAAAAAAATCCAGAAATGTCTTTCTTTTAACTTTTCTTTTTAAATTTCTTTCCTTACACATATTCTAGACACGTGGAAAGGCTTTTCCCTTTGAAATTCAATTTACGAAGGGTTCATTATCACATGAGTTACAAGCCAATTGCTTGACAAAAAGATTGCCACAAAAAGGCTCTTTGCGAAAGGTTGATTATCACAAAGAATCGAAGCTAATTACTTGTTATCTGACGAAAAAATTTCCACAAACTGGTTTCTTTCAATCAATCCAGTTCCAGCCTGAAAGGTTTCTCATCTTTCTAGTTTTTTAAGTATTTTTTATAATCATTTTACCCGAAGCAAATCAGAACCGCTACTAGTGCGTTTTAGATTAGAGAGAGAAAAGGAAAAACAATAAACAAGGTACTGGGTATGTCGAAAAAAGAATAAAAGAAAAATGGGAATCAAGGAGATAGAAGATGGCAATTGACGTTGCATTTAAATGTTTAGAGATTGTTGCTATCATGGAAGAGATAGGACTAGGTACAGAGGATATTGAAGAAAGGACAAAAGACGAACATGATTCAAGAAGATAGAAGATGGCAATTGACGTTGATTTAAATTTTTGGAGATTGTAGCTATCAGGGAAGAGATAAGACTGGGTACAGGCTATATTGAAGAAAGGATAAAAGATGAACGGAATTCAAGAAGATAGAAGATGGCAATTGACGTTGATTTGAATTTTTGGAGATTGTAGCTATCAGGGAAGAGATAAGACTGGGTACAGGCTATATTGAAGAAAGGATAAAATATGAACGGAATTCAAGAAGATAGAAGATGGCAATTGACGTTGATTTAAATTTTTGGAGATTGTAGCTATCAGGGAAGAGATAAGACTGGGTACAGGCTATATTGAAGAAAGGATAAAAGATGAACGGAATTCAAGAAGATAGAAGATGGCAATTGACGTTGATTTGAATTTTTGGAGATTGTAGCTATCAGGGAAGAGATAAGACTGGGTACAGGCTATATTGAAGAAAGGATAAAAGATGAACGGAATTCAAGAAGATAGAAGATGGCAATTGACGTTGATTTGAATTTTTGGAGATTGTAGCTATCAGGGAAGAGATAAGATTGGGTACAGGCTATATTGAAGAAAGGATAAAATATGAACGGAATTCAAGAAGATAGAAGATGGCAATTGACGTTGATTTAAATTTTTGGAGATTGTAGCTATCAGGGAAGAGATAAGACTGGGTACAGGCTATATTGAAGAAAGGATAAAAGATGAACGGAATTCAAGAAGATAGAAGATGGCAATTGACGTTGATTTAAATTTTTGGAGATTGTAGCTATCAGGGAAGAGATAAGACTGGGTACAGGCTATATTGAAGAAAGGATAAAAGATGAACGGAATTCAAGAAGATAGAAGATGGCAATTGACGTTGATTTGAATTTTTGGAGATTGTAGCTATCAGGGAAGAGATAAGACTGGGTACAGGCTATATTGAAGAAAGGATAAAATATGAACGGAATTCAAGAAGATAGAAGATGGCAATTGACGTTGATTTAAATTTTTGGAGATTGTAGCTATCAGGGAAGAGATAAGACTGGGTACAGGCTATATTGAAGAAAGGATAAAAGATGAACGGAATTCAAGAAGATAGAAGATGGCAATTGACGTTGATTTGAATTTTTGGAGATTGTAGCTATCAGGGAAGAGATAAGACTGGGTACAGGCTATATTGAAGAAAGGATAAAAGATGAACGGAATTCAAGAAGATAGAAGATGGCAATTGACGTTGATTTGAATTTTTGGAGATTGTAGCTATCAGGGAAGAGATAAGATTGGGTACAGGCTATATTGAAGAAAGGATAAAAGATGAACGGAATTCAAGAAGATGACAATTGGCGTTGCATTTAAACTTTTGGAGATTGTAGCTATCAGGGAAGCAAGCAAACGGAAAGGAGTTTCACAAACGAGAAGTATGAGAAGAAAAACTATAAGAATAAAAGAGACGGTTACATTTAAAAATTCCGACGGTAAAAGGTTGGGACTTTGATACCAATCTAGTATCGCGCGTAATTATATGCGGTCGGGGAACCATGAAAAAAAAAACCTTCAGTTGACATAAAAATTCTTTTATTGTCTTTTTTTTTTTTTCATTTTAATTTTTCATGCTCTTTTGTTTTCATTCTTTGCTTTCTCTCTTTTTTTCCATCTTTCTTCAGCTCTTATAATCTTTTTTTTATTTCTTTATTTTAACTTTTTCACTATTTCTTTTTCTTCATTTTCTTTCTTCTGCTTTTCCGTTTACATTTTTATTCACTTTCATTATTTGCTTATTCTCACTTTATTCCATTTTTCTTTTGGCTTCTGTATTTTTCATTTCTTTCTTTCTTCTTCTTTCATTTTTATTCTATCATTCTTCTGCTTTTTTTTAATTTTTTTTCCCTTGCCTTTTCTTGTTATTTCTTTCTGTTTAATTAATTTCGTTTCTTGTGTTTTTATTTGTTTCTTTTTTCATTTGCATTTATTTTCCTTTTCATCCATTGCTTCATGACTCGTCAACATCTTCTTTTATTTGCCCTGTCCTTTCAAGACGTAGGTGATCATGGCTTTCCACATCTCTCTATCCCTGGTGGCTCTTAGCACGCTTTCCCCTGTTAAACCATGCAACCCTCGTTCTGTCATCCACTAGCTCAAGCCCATAAACCTAGAATATAAATGAATAGAAACTACCATGGTTACAAAATGAGGGATCAGTTTATATATTGATTATAATATAGATTGGATCCCCCCACTTTATATCTACATTATAATTTCTTATAAACAGTTGGCATATATTGTCTTCAATGTGCTTTGTTCTTTCAGTACGTAGGCGATCATGGCTTTCCACGTCTCCCTATCCCTGGTGGCTCCAAGCACGCCTTCTCCTGTTACACCACGCAACCTTGATTCCACCTGATTAGTTCCTTCAAATATGTTATCCGCTGCTTTCCCCTGTCTCTTTTTCGCTCTATCTGGCCTGTTAGTATCAGGTTCTCCAAGCCTTCTTTCCTTATTGCATGTCCCAGAAACTTTAGCTGTCTCTCCTGATGCTCAGCATTAATTTCCCTTTCGTTTCCATCCTTTCCAAAACCTCAACATTGCTCACATGCTCGATCCATGATATTTGCAGCATCCTTCTGTGAAACCACATTTCAATTGCTTCAAGTTTTTCCTTCATCTTCGGTGATATTGTCCAGCATTCACTGCCATATTGAAGAACTGACATCACATTGCAAACCAGTACTCTTTTCTTTGTTTCTAGCGAAATTGTCCTGTTTCTTAATACTCTACTCAATGCTTCCTTCGCCATGCCATTTCGCCTTCTGATCTCTGTGTCGCACTTTCTGTCTTCTGTTAGAAAACTTCCCAGGTATTTAAATTTTGTACCTGCTTGATTTCAGTATCCCCCACCTGTATTTGGCATTTAGAGCTGCCCTTTTTGCTGATGACCATGCATTCGGTTTTCTTGCAATTTATTTGTAGTCTTTTCTTGTGACTTTCTTCAGCTATCTTCTGTAGGAGGTCTTGTCGTTTCCTTTCTGTGTCTGCTATCAGCACTGTATCATCTGCATATCTTATGTTGTTCAAATTGTGGCCTCCGGTGACGAATCCTCTGCATAACTTCTAGGGTCTTCAGAATATTCTCGCTGTACAAGTTGAATAGATCCGGTGAAAAGACACATCTTTGTCTTACGCCTTTTTCTATCTTTGTATATCTGCTGAATTCGTTATCTGTCCGTATGCAGGCGGTTTGCTGCCAATAGAGATTCTTGATTATTCTCAAGTTTTTCCCAAATATGTCGAGGCTGCCGAGCATCTCCATCAATTCTTTGTGGTATATTTTGTCGAATGCCTTTGCATAATCGATAAAATATAGGTACAAATCCTTCATTTGTATTGCCCTTTCGGAGAGCATCCTAATCATGAATATGGCGTTCCTTGTTCCAGTGTCTTTGACGAACCCGCACTGTTCTCGTCCTATCTCTGGCCTGATTCTGCTTCTCGCTCTATTCAACAGAATTAGGACAATCATTTTTGTTATATGGTTCAATTAAACTGATGGTTCTGTGGAGTTCGCACTCGTTTGCACCTGGCTTCTTGCAGTGCTATAAAGATCGACTTTCTGAGGTCATTTGGAATTACACCACTATTATAAATTTCATTTATTATTTCTGTAATTTTTTTCTATGCCAGATTCTTCCAGATCTATCAGCAGCTTTATTACAATGCCGTCTGGTCCAGCTGCTTTGTTTCTATTCATTTTGGCTATTGCAAATTGCACTTCAGACTTTAATATGTCCGGTCCGTCCCCATCTTTGTGCATTATCGGTTGCTTTCTCTTGTCGTGTAAAAGATCTTTTATATATTCTTCCCATCGTTGGAGTATTTCCTCTTTCTTCAAAATGATTGTTTCATCCTTGGATTTTATACATCCTGTTGAGGAGCAGGTTTTTTGTCCTATGTAACTAAAATGCCTCAAGTAAAATTTAATTAAGTGAAGATAAGAAGATTACACCTTCTCTTGTCTCTAAGATAATCTTAAAACTTGACCCTCACAAAGCGAGCGGTGGGGACGGAATCCCAACCATAGTCTTAAAGAAATGTGCCCCTGAACTCTCCTCTGTCCTTTCTAAGCTCTACAACCTCTGCCTATCTGCTTCCTGCTTTCCTGCCTGTTGGAAATCTTCCTCTGTAGTTCCTATATTTAAAAACACTGGAGAACCCTCTGACCCTGCAAATTACCGCCCTATCAGACTTCTTCCGATCTTTGGCAAAGTGTTCGAAGCCATTATCAACGCCGAGGTGGTTCAGCATCTCACAGCACACAGGCTCCTCTCGGACAAGCAATATGATTTCCGCTTCACCAGGTCTACTGCTGATATGCTAACGACCATCACCGAGTACATATACCAGGCACTCGACAGGAATGGCGAAGCCCGAACCGTTGCATTGGATATATCTAAGGCGTTCGACAGAGTTTGGCATGCTGGCCTTCTATGTAAACTGCAGAGCTATGGTATAACTGGACATTTCTTTAAACTAATCCAGTCATTCCTCTCTAACCGCACAATGAAGGTGGTATTAAACAGACATGCCTCTCAGAACTACCATACAAATGCAGGTGTCCCGCAAGGCTCCATATTAGGTCCTACACTCTTCCTGATATACATTAATGATCTCCCTGATTCCATAAGAGCCCAAGTAGGTTTGTACGCCGATGACACCACAGTTTACTCTCGCCTCCTTCAAAAATCTGGTGTAGGCGTCAAAGCTAACCTCGCAGACAAGATTGAAAAAGACCTCCAATCCATAGTGGACTGGGGTAAGAAATGGCTAGTAAATTTTA
Source organism: Ascarosepion bandense (assembly GCA_037127315.1). Classification (NCBI taxonomy): domain Eukaryota; kingdom Metazoa; phylum Mollusca; class Cephalopoda; order Sepiida; family Sepiidae; genus Ascarosepion; species Ascarosepion bandense. Next base: position 643,593 of record JBBBDQ010000317.1, read on the forward strand.
ATGCTTCTAAAACGAAGCTACTCTCAATTAACCATCATCGACAATCTCACCTACCTCCCATTAGCATGAACACTACGCCTCCTTGGTCTCACACTTTCAGTGGACCTCAAATGGAATGACTATATCGAATCCATTGCTAAATCCGCTGCTATGAAAGTCGGTTCTCTGTGTAGGGCCCGGAAGTTTTTTCCGTCTAAATCTAAATTTTATAAATATATAAATCTACCATCCACCCGTGCATTGAATACTGTTGCCATATCTGGTCGGGTGACCCTGCTATTCTCCTCGGGCTTCTCGATAAGGCTCAGAGGAGGGTCTGTGATGTGATAGATACCGACTTGGCAGACCGCCTGCAGTCTCTCTCCCACAGGCGCGACGTGGCTTCCCTGTGTCTCTTCTATAAATACTTTCACGGCTTCTGCTCCGATGAACTTAGATCACTGGTGCTCCATAGATACGAATTTGCACGAGATACTAGATTAACAACTAGATCCCACCCTTTTACAGTGAAACCGATAAAATGCAACCGCAACTTTTTCTCCAACAGTTTCTTTCCTCGCACTTCCCGACTGTGGAATTCTCTTCCACACGATTGCTTCACCGACGGCTACAATCTCCAGGAGTTTAAATGTAAGGCCAATAGACACCTCCTAACACACTAACCTGCTCCCATTCTATCAAACACTCTTCCCATCTGCCCAACCCTCATCCTCGCTATCCTTACTCATCTCTCACCTTCCTCCTGACATTCCCTATGTCTAACCACTCCTTCTCTTTACCTTCCCCTATGTAGCCCCATGTGCAATAGTGGCAGTGGAATGCATTGCTTGGGGTGAAATGATTAAAAAAAAAAGAAAGTATTTTATACTTTTTTACCTATTCCTCCCACTGGGTTAAAAATATTTGCTGCCATTGTTTCACAGTTGCACATATTATTAAAGAATAATTGGTTTCAGGAATGGTCTTTGGGACATGTTGATGTCGAATAAAAGTGGAAATTGTTTTGTAATTAACTTCTTTGAAAATAGACTTTTGAAGCTTATCTGTTCTAAGCAAGCATATTTTTGTTTAAAATTTAATTTGTTATAATTAATAATTATATTTAATAAAAAGATCCAATTACAAGAATATTAAAACAAATTCAACTGTAAAAAAAATGCAACGATCTTTAAAATACTGGATGGTTGAAAACTAACTTTCCATTTATTAACTATTAGCAGCATAGCTCGGCGTTGCTCGGGTGTAATGAAAGCTTTAAAACTAATCCATGGTCCTGGAGCTTTGGACGTTGGCACGAAAGACTAAAAAGCAATAGTTGTTTCCAGTTAAAGCGAAACCGTAGACTGAAAGAAAAATGAACGGATGTAAGCCAAATTTTGATTTCCTGGCATCAATATCAAATAAGTTTTTTTCATCTTAAACTGAATTTTGAAGGCTAAATAAGTCCTCTGAGTAAATGGTATCATGACTGAGACTAAGAACTATAATTATATCTACTTAGAGCCAAACCCGAAGCAAAAACTAAAATAAAAGGGCTGAAAAAATACAGACATACAGGCAGATAAACAAACACACACACACACACAAACATCTTGCCTTTTATATATATATATATATATATGATCGATTTTCCGTACTATTGTAAGAACTGCAACCTTGAAACTACTGAATATAATTTCGTATGACTTTGTTAATGAGTGTATCAAATTTTATTAAAATCGGACCACTCCTTCTATAACCCGATTTTTTCGATTATCGATTTTCAATATTTATCAGGGGTACCTCGACACAAAACCTAGCTAAGAACACTCGCAGACGCTTATAGTACAACTGTGTAAATTTTCAAGAAAATCGGTTCAGCCGTTTCGGAGCCTATAGGTAACGGACATAAACACACAGACACCCACACACACAGACAAAGTTCCATTTATAAATAAGTTTAGATTTAGATACTTTTTATAAGCAATGGATATGAGAAAAAAGGTTTTATTTAAAATTCGATATAGGCACCAGATTTTGCTACTAGTTACCCGGGATACCCAGGACTGGTCGAGTGCTCCTGCTATCTACCTAGGGGTCCTTGACAAAATCCAACGGTGAATCTGTAATGCGATCGATCCCGACTTGTCAGCTAGGATACAGTCGCTTTCTCACCGATGCAGTGTGGCTTCACTGTGTCTCTTCTACAAATACTTTCACGGCTTCTGCTCCGATGAACTTAGCTCACTGGTGCCCCCTATATATGAATTTCCTCGAACCACAAGATTAGCAACTAGGTCTCACCATTTTACTGTGAAACCGATAAATTGTAAACGTAAATTCTACTCCAGCAGCTTCTTTTCTCGCACTTCCCGCCTGTGGAATTACCTTCTGCATACTTGCTTTCCCGACAGCTACAATCTTCAAGAATTCAAAAAATCAATAGTCACCTCCTGTCTCACGAACTTACATCCTCTCTCTCATGCTTGTTTTTCTCCGTCCACCCAACTCATCAGTATTATCATCCTTCTCATACTCTCTTCCTGACCCTCTCTGTAACCAGTCACTCTTATAACATTCCTCCTATGTAAGTAACCCCCTGCACAACAGTGGCAGTAAAATGCCTTGCTTGGGGCAACACGATTATAAAAAAAACAGAAACTCTTGTAGTATGGAAGACATAACGTCCTGTCAGTCAGTAAAGTTCCATACGTGATACACGTATGGGTGATCATGTCTCTTTAGGGACATGTCTGACTGGGCAAAAGATTATCCCACAGCAGGTTGCCATTACTTTCTGCTGTAAACTGGTTGTTCAGCCAATGCTATAGAACCCAATCTATCTTATTATTTAACCCATAACTGGAGGGAAGAGACGGTATAATACCTTTCCTAAGGGTGTTTGTGTGTAAGTGAATGCAAGGAATTCAATTGGAATTCGAACTCGGCTTACCGATTTCTCGTTCTGAGCCGATATCCACTGCCCCACAACGCACATCCCTACGCACATAACATCCTGTATTCGCCCCTAAAGTTCTTCCAAATATCTTGGATTGGTATAGTAGACTTACTCCTTTAAGTAAACCCAAAGAAAAAAGTCACAGAATGTTCGGTCAGTACTCCTGGCTGGCGACTCATAAATAAAATAGGGAGTTATTTTTCAATGATTCTGCATATTATATCTGAGAATATTTACGCACACACACACACACACACACACACTCTCTCTCGCGCGCGCGCGCACGCACGCACGTACACACACACACACACACACACACACACACACACACACACACACACGAATGATGACCCCCTTTTCGACCGGTCTAGGGATTCCTAATTGAAATACGCCTAAGGTCTTTGTTTTGAATCAGGTTACATGTTTTCCATTTCATTTTAAAGAAATGTTTATTTTGGGAAAATATATCAACATAAAAATATAAACTATTGATAATCTACCCATTGCTCCCTCCCTGTATGTTAAATTATCTTCTTCTATGTGACCTGCGCCTTCAGGACGTAGGCGATCAAGGTTCTCCACGTCTCCTTATCCCTTGTGGCTCTTAGTATGTTTACTCCTGTTACACCTCGCAACCCCTGTTCCGTCATCCACCTGATCAGGCCCTGCAGATATGTTATCCGCTATCTTAATCTGTCTCTTTTTTCTTCTCTCTGGCCTGTCAGTATCAGGTTCTCCAAGCTCTACTTCCTTATTGCATGTCCCAGAAACTTCAGTTGTCTCTTCCTGATGCTCACTATTAATTTTCTTTTCGTTGCCATTCTTTCCAACACCTTATCATTGCTCAAATGCTCGGTCCATGATATCCGCAGCATTTTTCTGTAGAACCACATTTCGGCTGCTTCAAGTTTTTTCTCATTTTCGATGATATTGTCCAGCATTCACTGCCGTATTGAAGAACTGACATCAAATAGCAGTCCAGCACTCTTTTCTTTGTTTCTAGTGAAAGTTTCCTGTCTCTTAATACTTTAATCAGCTTCTGGAACACGTCATTTGCCATACCAATTTGCCTTTGGATCTCTGTGTCGCACTTTCCATTAGAACACTTCTTTTTGCATTAAAACTGAGTTCGTGCTTTTTGCCTGCATTTCACCATTTAGACCTGTAATCAGTAAATCGTTTCTTATATAAAATAAAACAACTGACCACCTGAATACATGTACATCTAATGTGATTGAAATGTAGCACTCCTTTTATTCATTAACTATAATTTTTAGAAGAAATAGACATGAGAAGACAGCATCTAATTAGGCTTTATTTAAATTCGATATGAGCACCAGATTTCGTTTTTAGCTTCTCCAGCCGCCCAGGTATCGCATCAAATTATTTCACCTGGAACACTTGTCGTATTGATGACCTAACTTTTTGCATTGTCCCTTCAGGCTCTTCCAATGTCTTTGTTTAGTAATACAGACTTGCTGGTTTAAACAACCCCAAAGAAAAAGTATCACGGTGTGTTAGGTCAGGACTCTTGGCTTGCCACTCATAGATAAAATAGGGGGTTACTTATCTATCACCCTCTATATGGCTAAAGAGTTACTAAATAAAAAAAAATCACAAGTTTGTTTAATATAATTTTAATTTTTTTAAATGATAAAAAATTATTATATGCAGAACTCTGGCAATTTCTTATTTTGTATATCTTAAGGTATATGACGGTATTGTTTTGTTATAGGATATTACTGTGCTATGTCATTTGGCAAATATAATGGTAAATTTTTTATTTATTCCCCGAAGGCTTTTACCACTGCAAATTTTTCCAAAACATCCTTGTTTCCGAGCAAATGTATATGCTGAACTTAAATCGATAATTGCTTATTGAAGAAACCTAACTTTATTGATGTTAACGACCAGAAAAAATCGATACACGCAATAACCCTAACTCTAACCCAACCCCTATCTCTAACCCTAACATCACTTATTTTCATATATTTGAAAGTAAACTTTCTTCTAAAATTAAGTACACACAACACTCTTAAATTCATTGCCAAGAAAAAAAGTAAAAAAAAAACAAAACACGCAATAACCCTAACCCTAACCCTAAATTTCTATTTGAAAGTTAACTTTCTTAAAAAAAATTCTATACCTCCCAAAAACATGGAGAGAAAAAAAAACACGCAAATACACGCAACTTTCAGCAGAAATTGAGTTCCGAAACAAAACAAATCACGTAGTAATTGCACAAAGGAAGTAAATAGGCCGAAAATTAGCTTACTACGCCTAAAGTCATTCAGCACTTAATTAGATATTTCAAAGGTGGTTGCGCGGTGATATAAACAGCGAGAAAAAGTTCGATTTTTTTCTGGCCATTAACATCAATAAAAGTAGGTTTCGTCAATAAATAGTTATCGATTTGAGTTCAGCATATACATTTGCACGAAAATAATGATGTTTTGGAAAATTTTGCAGGGGTAAAGGCCTTCGGGGAATGAATAAAAAATTTACCAATATGATCAAATTTCAATGATCAAAATTTATTCGTACTGTTGATTGAACACAAAATAAATAATCGAATCGTGAAATGAAGGTCATTTTGAAGGGACATGCTTGCAGGTCCTTTCACGCGAACGCGAGTGTCCCCAAAGACTCTGTTCAGGTCCTACGCTATTTCTGATCTTCATCAATGATCTTCCTGATGTCATCAGTTCCCAAGTAATCATCTATGCAGATGACACCAACATTTACTTCCTTCTCAATAAGAAATCTGTCAGGGTTGACAAAATAAAACAAAAGAAATGGCCCGTAAATTTTAATGCTTCCAAAACGAAGCTGCTATCTGTTAACCATCACCGACAATCGCTCCTACTCCCCATTAGCATGGATCAGGCTAGCCTCCCTCAAAGCAAAACACTGCGCCTCTATGGCCTAACTCTCTCAGCAGACCTCAAGTGAAATGACTATATCGAATCCAATGCTAAATCCGCTGCTAAGAAGGTCAGTTCACTGTGTAAGATCAGGAAGTTATTCCTGTCTGAATCCATCCTGCACATATACCATCCGCCCGTATATTGAATACTGCTGTCATATCTGGTCGGGTGCTCCTGCTGTTCACCTCGGAGTTCTTAACAAAATCAAACCGAGAATCTGTAATGTGATCGATCCCGATTTGGCAGCTAGGATACAGTCACTCTCTCACCGGTGTGATGTGGCTTCCCTGTGTCTCCTCTACAAATACTTTAACGGCTTCTGCTCCGATGAACTTAGCTCACTGGTGTCCCCTATATATAAATTTACTCGAGCTACTAGACTATCAACTAGATCCCACCCTTTTACAGTGAAACTGATAAAATGTAACCGCAACTTCTACTCTAGTAGCTTCTTTTCTCGCACTTCCCGTCTGTGGAATTCCCTTCCGTATAATTGTTTCCCCGACAGCTTCAATCTCCAATAATTTAAATGTAAGGTCAATAGTTATCTTCTATCTCATTGGCTCGCATCCTTTCTCTCATGCTCTTTCTCCATCCACTCCACCCCAATCACACCAATATTCTCATCCTTGTATTACTCTCTTCCTGACACCCCCTTTAACCTGCCCCTCTTTCTCATCACTTTCTTTCTTTGTGACCCCCCCCCCCACTGCACACCAGTGGTAGTAAAACTGCCTTGCTTGTGGTGAAATGATAGAGAAACTATCCCGCCAGTCAAAAGCATGGCTGAAGCCAGCCCCCTGGAGAGCAACACACCGCGCCTTCTTAGCCTCCCTTTATCAACCGACCTGAAGTAAAACGAATATATCGGAACTATAGCTGCATCTACTGTTAGGAAATTTGGTTCTCTGTGTCGGGCCAGAAAGTTTTTTTTTTTTTCGTTTATAAATCTACCATTCGTTCGTGCATCAAATACTGTTTCCATAACTGGTCAGGTTCTCCTGTTATTCATCTCGAGGTTCTCGACAAAATCCAAAAAATTTAATCAGTCCTAACTTGGCATCTCGACTTCGGTCACTTTCACACCCACATGATGTGACATCAGATGCATATTACGAACTGACTGTTTAAAAGTCTTGAATTTTAGTTCACCCGATGTTCATCTTTGTGGTGCATTGGATATCGGCTCGGAACGAGAAATCGGGGAGCCGAGTTCGAATTCCAGCCGAATTCATTGCATTCACTTACGCGCAAATACCCTTAGAAAAGGTATTAATCCATCTCTTCCTTCCAGTTAGAGGTTAAATAATAGGACAGATTGGGTTCTATAGCCTTGATCGGCAACCAGTCTACCGCAGAAAGCAATGGCAACCTACTGTGGGATAATCTTCTGCCCAGTCAGTCATGTCTCTTTCGAGACATGATTGCCCAAGCGTGTTTCACGTATGGCACTTAACTGACTGATGTTCATGAGAGTTAAATCTTATAATGTTAGGGTTCTATTAATTTGTCAAGAGTGAAATTTAAATAGTTCTGGAACGTCATCTGTTGGAAAACAGGAAGAACTTATTTATAGTCATAATATAGATAGATAGATAGATAGATAGATAGATAGATAGATAGATAGATAGATAGATGTTAAAGAACAGAACACACACCACTTACTTGCTACTCAGGTTTAGACCATGCAGGTCTCTTCAGGCAAGCAAAGGTCGAAACCTGGGTAGCAAGTAAGTGGTGTGTGTTCTGTTCTTTAACATATTGTTAGATGTGCATATTTAGTTCATTTGTGTTGAGTGTGCATTGAGAACTTTTTCGAACTACCCTCTGCTGGTCCAATTAACCACTTTTTGGCTATTATATATATATATATAATTAATGTGAGTAAATTTGCCAGCTGATTGATGTTACCTTCAGTATTCTGTCCATTCTTCAGGGGTATCCATAATTGACCGCTTATACATTTTTTTTGCGGGGGGGGGGGCATTTATCATTGGTGTAATTTTTCAGCATTGTTTGTGTTTGTGTGTGCATTTGCACGCGTGTGGCCATGCACCCGTCTGCGCAGATTTTCGTACATGTAGGATGTCGTGATCACACGTCTTTTTTAGGTATATTTAAGCAGCAAGTATTCATCCAAATAAGTTTGATAAAAAAGAACGGACAAGGTCTGTCTGTTTAGTTTTGTATATATATATATATAGTCATCCGCAGACAGACCTGTTTCGCTGTATCACAGTTCATCAGTACGGTTAGACTCCGATTGCTTTATATATATATATATATACTAAAAAACAAAAAAAGCAGTAGCTACTCAAGCATTTACGCTTCGTTCATTCAGTAATGAATTTTAACACTCTCGGCTACTGGCGTGTGTTTACGACGTGTATAGAAGTCCGCCTGCTTCTGCCGAGCTCCTATAGCTGAAAGGTAGAATAGCCGACTGATGTCAATTCGGTCGGGTTTCTATCCTGGCTAGAAGAAATCCGATGTCTAACCGTACTGATGAGCTGTGATACGGCGAAACAGGACTCTCTGCGGATGACTAGCTATATACAGTGTAACCCTGATATAAGAGAGTTGTCGGGACCGGATAAACGTTCTCTAATATCCGAGTTTGGCCTATTTTATATACATTACCACAGGATCTAATTTGAGACCAGATAAAATAGCTCTTATATCCGGGTTTCTCTTATATTAGGGTCTCTTATATCCGGATTATACTGATGAGTGTATTGTCATTCGCACGTGATATGTTTCTGGCGTATATTAGAATCCACAGATAGAAATTAGCTATATAATTGGGATTAAGTATGTGAATATTTTTCACCAGGAAAATCGACAACTCATTTTAAAATCATGAATAAAATTTTAATCCTTTCTGAAGCAATAAATTTCTGATCTTCCGCCTAGAATTTTAAATTAGGGTCGGGTCGGAAGGAAATAATAAATAATAAAGTTGACATCTGATGAGTCAGACTTCGATGGCTTTCAGGACATTTAAATTGTTTTATATCTGTTGTGGAGTAATAGACCTTGGTGACAAATGGTCTCGTCTCGAGAATTAAACCAAGAACTACGATTAGTCTAAAAATACTCGTTGGGGTCAGTGTTTTTGCTTTCAGGCTGACAAGCATTAGAATATACAGAAGGACATTTGTTGAACAATATAGTGATTAGTTTAATTTTTGTTTTGACTAAATTTTTCTTTTTTTTTTTTTTAATTTTCCTGAGTAAAGTTTTCATTTTTAGTTTTTACTTTTTCAGGTTTGGCGAATTCGTTTTAAATTTTGTTTTTAAAATAGTTTGTTTTTACTTTTGTATTTTTTCACTGTCGGATTTAATTAGACGTCGAACTTGTTTTTTACTTTGAAAGTTTGTTTTCATTTTTGTATTTTGTTCTGCATTTTATTCTTGGTTTGTTTGTCCTATTTTTTTATCATTTTCATTGTTAGTTTATCGCTTACCATTATAAGTTGTTTTTTTTTTCAATTTAATAGTCCTGGGTATGACAATAAACTGCATCCGGCAGCAAGGCCTCTGATTGGGAGGTTGTGAAGAGCATGGAACAACCTCTTAATTGCTATTGTTCTCATGTCCACCCAATTCCGGAGTGGTAGCACCTGTTAGGGTCCCATCTATGGGCAAATAGTTAAAAAAAAAAAACTGGGGTTAAAACACTATGAAAGCATAAAATAGATTTTTATAGAAAAATATACATTTTTGAAGGAAGAAACAAAATTATTACCATAACACATTTTTGAAGGAAAAAAAATTGCCATAATACATTTTTTAATACAAAACTAGAAGACTTTTTTTTTTAATCATTTCACCCCAAGCAAGGCATTTCACTGCCACTATTGCGCTTGGGGCTACATAGGGGGAGGTAAATAGGAAGAGTGGTTAGATATAGAAAATGTCAGAAGGGGGGGTGATAGATAGTTGGGTGGGTGGGAAGAGTGTTTGAAAGAATGGAAGTTAGTTTGTTAGGAGGTATCTATTGACCTTACATTTAAACTCTTGGAGATTGTAGCCGTCGGGGAAGCAGTCATGTGGAAGGGAATTCCACAGTCGGGACGTACGAGAAAAGAAACTGTTGGAGTAGAAGTTGCGGTTGCATTTTATCGGTTTCACTGTAAAAGTGTGGGATCTAGTTGCTAATCTAGTATCTCGTGCAGATTCGAACCTAGGGGCACCAGTGATCTAAGTTCATCGGAGCAAAAGCCTTGAAAGTATTTATAGAAGAGACCCAGGGAAGCCACGTCGCGCCGGTGAGAGAGAGACTGCAGGCGGTCTGCTAAGTCGGTATCGATCACATTACAGACCCTCCGCTGTACTTTGTCTAGAAGCCCAAGGAGAATAGCAGGGACACCCGACCAGATATGGCAACAGTATTCAATGCACGGGCGGATGGTAGATTTATAAATGTGCAGAATAGATTCAGACGGAAAAAACCTCCGGGCCCTGCACAGAGAAACGACTTTCATAGCAGCGGATTTAGCAATGGATTCGAAATAGTCATTCCACTTGAGGTCCGCTGAAAGTGTGAGACCAAGGAGGCGTAGTGTTTTACTCTCTGGGGAGGCAAGCCTGGTCCATGCTAATAGGAGGTAGGTGCGATTGTCTATGATGCTAATAGGAGGTAGGTGCGTTTGCTTCAGTTTTTAAAATAATTTAAAAAATTAATCAAAATGTGACTAAATCAACCTTCTCACTATAACCGAACATTAAAAAAATACATTAAAACCCAAACTTTTTGGCATTAAATAACCCACAGAGGTTGATATACCGTTAAACAAAACTTAACCAAAACTCACTTTTCAATTTAAGTATTTATGTTTTCTAAAAAAGAATTTTTACCAGATGGCCGACCGATATCGTTCCATCAAAAAATATATATTTGGGTCTGCTACTAAGGCAGATCCTCCAAACAAAGACAATGAAACTGTCCCCACAAAATGAAAAAAGAATCCTCCAAAGATGGGCATAAATAAGGGGATACCCCTATAATCGAGAAAAACAATAAAAAATAATAAAAAGGAAAAAGAACAAACCACAATTGTAGCGTCGGTGTCGACAGAAGAAGTAAGTGATGAAACGACAGGCGAATCCGCTCTACTTGGATTCCCCCATTCCCGAAATGCATTATCAATGTGGCGGAGTTCGTCAAAAATTCACTCATCTGGTTACCGATTGCGGGCTTCTGATAGACCTCGATGCAAAAGAGCTCATTACGAAAAGAACTGTGTCAGCTGTTGTGCTCGACAAGCTAACGAGGAAAATTTGTCGGTGCACAAAAGGCACAGTGATGAAGTAGTTGGAGGTTAAACGTCAACCAATAAAAAAGGTGTGTTATTTCATGTACGACATACTGTTGACCACGCTAGAGAACTGTGCGTGATATAATCACAAAAGATTTTATCATCTGCACGGAATACCGAGGACGACGTAGGACCAAGGTGTCCCTAGTTATATTCTCCGAGGCCATTTAGGTGCATATCTTGTGCATTACGGCTAGTTAGTGAGTAGGGGTTTCATGTGATGTTAGATGGCGAAACCTTTATCTCCATTCCCAACAGCTTGCAGATAGGTGAGAAGAATTACCTCGTTATTGTGATGGGTAGGAGAATAACCTGTTGGAAGTGTGGACGTAACTAGTCTAGAGAAGAAGGCCGGTAGAGGTTCACCTACGTTTGACCCGAATCCCCCTCGAGCAATAACTACTTGTTCCGCGGCACCTGAAATGGGGCCGCCTGCGGCTGACACCGGTGGTTTCTCGTGTATCTTTCTGAGCCCACATTGACTTTGATAAAAAAAAGGCGAATGATACATAGGAACGGCTGGATGTGGGTAGAGTGAGAGGGAGGCCCCAACCTGCGAGATCACAATACTTTGAAGCCTCCAAATGTAAAAGCACTAACAGTAACATTCCCAACGGTGAGAATCCGGCTAGCTACACCGAAAAACTGCTTATCTTAAAAAATGAAATATAATCCGGCTTATGAAAAATTTGGAAATATGAGTGTTAGAAAGGCAATTGAAGACCAAAAAACAACCTGGGCCAGTGGGGGTGCGGCGTTTTTCCGCCTCTGTTCGATCTTCTCCAGCCCTTAAAATGTCAGTACGTGCCCCAGTGACTAGGTCACTGTTCCTAACCCTCCCAAAAATAACTTCCTTAGAAAGATGCCCACACCGAGTGCTACGGATGGAAATCTGGAAATCGCTGAAGTTGGTTGGCCGACAAATCTCAAGGATTGTCTACCATACGCATTGTAGTTGAGGCCGAAAGGTACCTGTCAAATTCCACCGTTCTTGTACTTCCTAACAACTTGATCACATCCCTGGTGAAGAGTTGAAGCACAGACACCCCTGCCCTCATTCTGCTTCATGGAATTGTTGCAAATCAGTTCCAGAAAAGCAACAGGGCGTCTACGATACAACTGAATGTGACACAAGGTCGAGGTTTGTATGGAAGAAATTCATTGGCATTTGACTATATTTCTGAGATGAGGTAGTATTTACAGTATTTACATTATTCAGACTATTGTCCTCATCAATGTTGCCATTTGCACGCCGTTTAATAATAGATCATTATATTTGTCTATATTTCTGAGATGAGTTAGTATTTACAGTATTTACATTATTCGGACTATTGTCCTCATCTTTAATGCCATTTGTACGACATTAAAAAATAGATCATTCTATTTGTTTATATTTCTGAAATGAGATAGTATTTACAGTATTGACATTATTCGGACTATTGTCCTCATCTTTGTTGCTATTTGTACGACATAAAAAATAGATCATTGTATTTGCTTATATTTCTGAGATGAGGTATTATTTACAGTATTTACATTATTCGGACTATTGTCCTCATCTTTATGGCCATTTGTACGACGTTTCGGCCGTTGTACGCTCTGGCCTTTTTCAGCTGCTAAGAATTTCGAACCGAACCCTTTATTACAATCACTGGGGTATATGAACTCCATTCTTTTGCAGAGAGCCTCTTCTGGTAGTCATGAGTTATCTCCCTCTAAAGCTGTAAGTTACTTGTTCACTACTGCTGTAGCCTGGTATTGAACTCGCAACTCTTTGGGTCAAGTCACAGGAACTAACTAACGTTTATATCCACTGGGCCATGTGTCCTTAAGGACAAGAACAACTGAAATTTTGAACATTCAGAAGGCCGGAGCGTACAACGGCCGAAACGTCGTACAAATGGCAACAAAGATGAGGACAGTCCGAATAGTGTAAATACTGTAAATTCATTGGTTAATGGCAGAACAGTCTAAACATTTAAAGATAGTTAAGTATCATACGTGATACACGCTTTGGGCGATCATCTTTCTTTCGAAATATGACTGACTGGGCAGAAGATTTTCTATCCTGTTATGTAAAGTATAGCTGAAGGGAGAAGAAGGATGGCATTAATTAGTAATTGATGGGGGATCAGTTTATTACTTCATAACAATAGAAAACCGATCCCCCACTTTATGCCCAGTAGAAGCTTTACTTATGTTCCCACCTATTATCTTGATTCAGTCAGTTAAGTGCCATACATGATAAACGCTTGGGCGATCATGTCTCAAAAGAGCCATGACTGACTGGGCAGAAGATTTTCTATCCTGCTATGTAAAGTATAGCTGAAGGGAGAAGAAGGATGGCATTAATTAGTAATTGATGGGGGATCAGTTTATTACTTCATAACAATAGAAAACCGATCCCCCACTTTATGCCCAGTAGAAGCTTTACTTATGTTCCCACCTATTATCTTCATTCAGTCAGTTAAGTGCCATACATGATAAACGCTTGGGCGATCATGTCTCAAAAGAGTCATGACTGACTGGGCAGAAGATTTTCTATCCTGCTATGTAAAGTATAGCTGAAGGGAGAAGAAGGATGGCATTAATTAGTAATTGATGGGGGATCAGTTTATTACTTCATAACAATAGAAAACCGATCCCCCACTTTATGCCCAGTAGAAGCTTTACTTATGTTCCCACCTATTATCTTCATTCAGTCAGTTAAGTGCCATACATGATAAACGCTTGGGCGATCATGTCTCAAAAGAGTCATGACTGACTGGGCAGAAGATTTTCTATCCTGCTATGTAAAGTATAGCTGAAGGGAGAAGAAGGATGGCATTAATTAGTAATTGATGGGGGATCAGTTTATTACTTCATAACAATAGAAAACCGATCCCCCACTTTATGCCCAGTAGAAGCTTTACTTATGTTCCCACCAATTATCTTCATTCAGTCAGTTAAGTGCCATACATGATAAACGCTTGGGCGATCATGTCTCAAAAGAGTCATGACTGACTGGGCAGAAGATTTTCTATCCTGCTATGTAAAGTATAGATGAAGGGAGAAGAAGGATGGCATTAATTAGTAATTATTGGGGGATCAGTTTATTACTTCATAACAATAGAAAACCGATCCCCCACTTTATGCCCAGTAGAAGCTTTACTTATGTTCCCACCTATTATCTTCATTCAGTCAGTTAAGTGCCATACATGATAAACGCTTGGGCGATCATGTCTCAAAAGAGTCATGACTGACTGGGCAGAAGATTTTCTATCCTGCTATGTAAAGTATAGCTGAAGGGAGAAGAAGGATGGCATTAATTAGTAATTATTGGGGGATCAGTTTATTACTTCATAACAATAGAAAACCGATCCCCCACTTTATGCCCATTAGAAGCTTTACTTGTGTTTCCAACTATTATCTTCATTCAGTCAGTTAAGTGCCATATATGATAAACGCTTGGGCGATCATGTCTCAAAAGAGTCATGACTGACTGGGCAGAAGATTTTCTATCCTGCTATGTAAAGTATAGATGAAGGGAGAAGAAGGATGGCATTAATTAGTAATTATTGGGGGATCAGTTTATTACTTCATAACAATAGAAAACCGATCCCCCACTTTATGCCCAGTAGAAGCTTTACTTATGTTCCCACCTATTATCTTCATTCAGTCAGTTAAGTGCCATGCATGATAAACGCTTGGGCGATCATGTCTCAAATGAGACATGACTCACTGGGCAGAAGATTTTCTATCCTGCTATGTAAAGTATAGCTGAAGGGAGAAGAAGGATGGCATTAATTAGTAATTATTGGGGGATCAGTTTATTACTTCATAACAATAGAAAACCGATCCCCCACTTTATGCCCAGTAGAAGCTTTACTTATGTTTCCAACTATTATCTTCATTCAGTCAGTTAAGTGCCATATATGATAAACGCTTGGGCGATCATGTCTCAAAAGAGTCATGACTGACTGGGCAGAACATTTTCTATCCTGCTATTTAAAGTATAGCTGAATGTAGAAGAGACGGATTGTATTATTAATTATTGGAAAATCAGTTTTTTACTTCATAACAATAGAAAACCGAACCCCCACTTTATGCCCAGTTAAAGCTGTACTTATGTTTCCAACTATTTTCTTCATTCAGTCAATTAAGTGCCATACGTGATACACGCTTTGGGCGATCATTTCTCGGAAGAGACATGACTGACTGTGAAGAAGATTGTCCCGCAGTAGTTTGCCTCTGCTTTCCGTGGTATTATTTAGCCCATAACTGGAGGGAAGAGACGGATTAATACCTTTTCCAAGGGTATTTGCGGGCACTTCGGCGTGGTGTTATGGTTAGCAAGCTCGTCTCACTAGAATCATTATAACTGAGTAGTGAGTTTGATCCTCACTGGGTACCCCTTACTTTCGCCGTGTGTTACGTCTAAGCTACGCTTAAAAAATCACCTTCCTCCATGTTTGGGGGTTGGGCGCAGGGCTAACAACCCTTCCCCATAAAAAACAGTTTTTTTTACGGAAACAGCAAAAACGCTGCCCTACACACCATTGGGTGTAAGGAAAAGTTTATTATTTTTTATTTCAAGGGTATTTGTGTGTAAGTGAATGCAAGGGATTCAACTGGAATTCGGACTCGGCTCCCCGATTTGTCGTTGCGAGTCGATATCTACTGCACCACGACGCACACCAACGCCAAAAATTCCCTGTTTAGGATGTGGTTTCTGGTTTTCTCTTTTCCAATCTTTTCACTCTTACGTAGCCCCCTGCACATCAGTGGCGTTACCGCCTTGCTCGGGGTGATATGATTAAAAAAGAAAAATGAGCTGAAAAAGACAACCGAGAATAGAGGTTGTACTTGACAAACACAAGGGGGTTGGGGTGGGGGTGGGGGTTACCTGTCGGAAATCGTCTGACGTTGAATAAACCGAAACTTTTAATAAAGTCAGAAAAATATCACTAACGAACCCATATTGGTGCATACAAAGAACGGATGTTATAAAAAATTGTGTTTTCATCCATTCTGATTGATTTATACTTCTTCAGACAGTCAGCTCGTCCCCTCACCCCACTTGGCTAGATGTTGGTTGAATTGATAGCTGCTGGGGACTGAGTACCAAGTCGCCCATTGTTCATCAAACAGCAGAGAGCGGACTTGGAATCCAATAAACGCTGATCGATTATTATTTGTGGTAGCTGTGTGTAAAGGAGAAAACATTTTGAACACGCGTACGTTCAAGAGCCAGAAGCAATAAAACTAAAAAAAAAAAAAAATTTTTTGTTTAATAAGGAAACTTGGCAAAATGGCAAGAGGTTTGGTTCCGTTTTCTACAGTAGTTTAACATATTTCCAATTATATTAACAAGGACTTCAATATGCTGATGACAACGCTACCCTCTGTCATTCAAAAGAAAAAAAAATCTCCAACAGTCTGCGATTAACTTTGCTATGGCCTACATTGTTTTGGACTTGCAGAAAATATCAAGAAAACTGAGTCCTTGCCCAGCCAGCCCCAAATATCATCTTTCCAGATTCTGATATTGCCATCTGTGATGCACCCTCTAAAACGTGCATCCCAGAAAAGGACGCGGACACACGGAATCGGAGCATTCGAAAAGCTCACCGCAGGAATAACCTTCTGCCTACTCAGTCATGTCTCGAAAGAGACATGATCGCCCAAAGCGTGTATCACGTATGGCACATGACTGGCTGAATTATTCGTTCCTTCACCAAAAATGATTTGAACTTAACAACAAAAATGATGATCTATAATAGGATAGTCATTTTAACTTTACCATATGGTTGCGAAACCGGGACTTTATAACGCTCTCGCCAGCAAAATCTTGAACATCAAATGATATTACACCAACACCAAAATCCTGGAAACTAAATACTTTATTCTCTACTGTCGACCTTATTTTTTCAACTTATTTTATGAAACAATATTATTGATAATTATAAAACGATTCAAGTAATCAATTCAATTCAATTCAATATTAACACCGTCCGTTGCAATTATTCAACGAAGTCAGCCTTGTTTCTGAAAACTGTATCCAATAAAGAATACTCAAGAAATGTTTTAACTTGTTTAATTTACTTAAAGATAAAAAGAACAACATTTTACGCAGAGAGGTTTTCAAATAATGTGAGACACTTTATCATCATATGTGTGACTCTGTCCAAGGTCTGGGGTCTGTCAACAGAAGTATTTTGTCACACCAACACTAAAGTCATCTGAAAGAGCCAATAGTCAAAAGAGCGAATCGATGATCATTAACCCTCTAGGGCCATTCGAATCATATTTGATACAGTATGAAAACAAGCCTTGAAAGAAATATTTTCCTGAAAAATTTTTTAAGAGAAATATTTTATAAATTTTAAATGAAAGCAGTACTGACTGCTCAGTCAATGAATACCAAAATGTTTCCTTATAGGGAAATACCAAATGTTTCCTTATAGGGAAATACTGTATCAAATATGATACGAATGGCCCTAGAGGGTTAAACGCCGTCTTCGATGGTTAAATCATATAATGGAATAGTTAAGATTTCTACATCAAGTTTTATTCAGTCAGTTCACTTCAAGACCACGGAGGTGCCATCTTTGAAGATACAAGGACGCGTATACTTAAAATCAGGAAGAGATAGTTGAAATTTCTAAGGCACAAAACGAGGAAAGAAGGCTTTGAAAATTTGATACTTACAGGACCGTTTGAAGGAAAGAAAGCCAGAAGAAATCAACGGATAATCTACTTATGCTTCAGGAATTGGATGGTTTAGGAGAGATTCCTACAAAAGACAGAAAATTGTGGAAACCATGATGACCAAATTCCTGAAGAGACGACATAAAGAAGAAGAAGAAGAAGAAGAAGAAGAAGAAGAAGAAGAAGAAGCGGGTTTACACTTTGAACTTCGCCTGGGACGAGTCACAGCACATTATACATTTATGTCGATTACTTCAAACGAATCAGCTTCATCAACAGCTCCGACGATCAGTGAATCTTCGCTAACGATAAAAGTATTTTTTTTTTCAATCACAACTTTCTTTTTTAGACCAACTATTTGAGGGTTTTTTTTTCTAAGCCGCAGACTTTTTCTGTGTACCAAATCACCAAAGATTTTAACTCAACTAAAAACTATTTTTTAACTCCCTTTTTGTTAACTCTTTTTTTTAACCCTAACCCTAACCCTGCCGAGAATTTGTTTGCAAATAAAAATAGTTTATTTAAAAAAAAACTCTGTCCCTGTATTACTTATTTTTATTTTATGTTTTGAAATTCGGGCGTTTGTATATTTAATATAAAAAACACCTGAACGAATGAATTTCTTATAATCATTTATATTTTTTGCTTATATATTATTGTTATTATTATTATTATTATTATTATTACTACTACTACTACTACTACTACTGCGACAAATACAATTAAATATTCAACATTACTTTCCAAATCGTAGTTTCGCTGATAAGGTATCAGCTCATCATAGTGTTAGCCAGTAAAATGTTACTTTCAGACTCCATGACAAGCGGATACCTTCTTCTTTTTCTTTTATGTGCCTTGTTCTTTCAGGACGTAGGCGATCATGGCCTTCCACGTCGCCATATTCCTGGTGGTTCTGAGCAAACTTTCTCCTGTAACACCACGCATCTGTCATCCCCCTGCTCAGGCCCATCAAATATGTTATCTGCTGCCTTTCCCCGTCTCTTTTTCACTCTATCTAGCCTGTTAGTATCAGGTTCTCCAAGCTCTCCGTCCTCATTGCATGACCCAGGAACTTTAGATGTCTCTTCCTGAATGCTCAGTATTAATTTCCTTTTCGTTTCCATCCTTTCCAAAACCTCATCATTGCTCACATGCCCGATCTATGATGTTCGCAGCATCTTTTCTGTAGAACCACATTTCAGCTGCTTCAAGTTTTTCTTTCATCTTTGATGATATTGTCCATCATTTACTGCCATATTGAAGAACTGACATTGCATAGCAATCTAGTACTCTCTTCTTTGTTTCTAGTGAAAGTTTCCTCTGTCTTAATACTTTACTCAGCTTCTGGAACGCGTTCTTCACCATGCTAATTAAATTCACCTTCGAATCTCTGTGTCGCACTTTCCGTTTTCTGTCAGAGCACTTCCCAGGTATTTAATTTTTTTACCTGCTTCATTTTAGTATCTCTCAACTGTATTTGGCATTTTGGGTTGCTCTTTTTGCCGATGGCCATACATTCGGTTTTCTTTCACTTTATTTGTAGTCTTTTTTGTCACTCTCTTCAGCTATCTTCTGTAGGAGCTTTTGTAGTTTTCTTTCCGTGTCTGCAATCTGCACTCGTGTCTACAATCAGCACTGAGTGGATACCGTATCTGCAAAACTCCGAATCGGGACGATAAGTGGAATAGTTATTTTTTTTTTTTTCGTTTTTTTGTTTTTTTAGTTTGTAATTGTGGAGACATCAGCAAAAACACAGAGAATATACAAAAAAAATAAAATAAAAAAAATAAAAAACAAAAACAGATATATTCTTTATTTGTATTATATCTTCATTTATACGGAGATATGAACTGAGGTAAAGAGGAAAGGTCATTTAAGTACAACTTTTTTCAACCAATCAAAATATTTGATGATTATACACGAGTAAGCGTCAACAGAGGAAAACCCAATTGTGTATTATACATTTTATGGCCAGGAAAGGAGAAAGGAAAGAAAGAAAGACAATTGTACGGTTATGTCAATATTTGCCGATGAGAAACTTTTATAAAAATGTTTGCGATGGGGAGAAAAAAAAAGATGTTAAATAATTGTTTAATCTAAAGAAAATAAATTTCCAAAGTAATTATTTTTCTTAATATTTTCACTCGCAGTTATTTTGAATTTTAACCGGATTTAATTCCTTACGTGTTGCAAAGGCAACAAGTTACACTTAGATTTTTCTCCCATGACCGGCCACTTTGTAGAACAAACTCCCACGTGAATGCTTCCCTGAAAAAATCTCATCAACGGCAGGTCAAGAGTCAATCGTTATCTATTCTTCTTATCCTTATAAGCTCACACTTCCTACCACTTCTTTCATTTGTATGACCTACATTATTCATCATTATTTTTTCCAAATATAACTCTCTCTACTATGAACGGCATTCGAGCTTTCTATTCTGAAAAATTTTGTCGATCAACAACATTAAGATCGCTTCTAAAGACGGCTGGAAAAGCAAATTGTTAAAAAAAAAAAAAAAAAAACGATGTCAGATGAGTGGGAGCAAAAAGAAGTTAAAAACCGAACAATATCTACAAACCAAAACCATTTATTTTTACTTCCCTGGTTCCATCTGGGATAGTTTCAGAATAAAATTAACCTCAAGCCGAGGAAGTGTCTCTTTTTTTTTTTTTTTTTTTGGGAGGGGGCTGGAGTCATTACTCGGCGCCTGAGACGTCTTCAAAAGGGGAAGTACCGAGAGGGCTTAAGCAATTTTTCCACAGTAATGGCGTTAAACCTACTTTAAATCTGGACCTTGTGTAACATTCAGTAGCAACGTAGACTCGCTGAAAAATCCATTCTAGAACTGTTTTTTTAGGTGTTTTTGGGAGGGTCCCAGTTTTATAGGATGTCATTTTTTCCCGTCTTTAGTCTTTCTCTAAATGTCTCTATCTTATAACCATATTTTGTTTTGTATTTCGTTTAGTTTAAACAATTATTTAAGATTTATTTTATTCCTAGGGATGTGCGTTGTGGTGCAGTGTATATCGACTCGGAACGACACATTGGGGAACCGAGTTCTAATTCCAGTTGAATTCATTGCATTAACTTGCGCACAAATACCCTTGGGAAATGTATTAATTCGTCTCTTCCCTCCAGTTATGGGTTAAATAATAGAACAGATTGGGTTCTATAGCCATGGTCGGCAACCGGTCTACCGCAGAAAGCAATGGCAACCTACTGCAGGATAATCTTCTGCCCTGTCAGTCATGTCTCTTTCGAGACAGGATCATCCAAAGCGTGTAACACATATGACACTTAACTGACTGAATATAATAATTGGAACCGTGATCGAAGTTTATAATGGACATAAAGTGGGGGATTGGTTTTCTATTGTCATGAAGTAGTAAACTGACCCCCCAAATACTACTTATTAATATAATAATATAACCCACCTCTTCTCCGTCTAGCTATGGGTTGAATGGAAGGACAGATTTGATTCTATAGCCTTGGTCGGCAACTAGTCTACCGCAGAAAGCAATGGCAACCTACTGTAGGATAATCTTCTGCCCAGTCAGTCATGTCTCGAAAGATCGCCCAAAGCATGTATCGCGTATGGCGCTTTACTGACTGTTTTTTTCCTATCGAAAACTTGCCTTAATGCCTAACCTGTGACAGTCCTTTTCTGTGCAAGCTGTGAGGCACTTCTCTGATAAAATAAGTAGCAATGCGTTTAAATTATACATCTAATCACAATATTATCTCAACACTATCTCAATGTTTGATCCCTGACTGATAATTCCTTTATTTCTGACTTTCTTTTATGTGCCGTGTCCTTTCAGGACGTAGGCGATCATGACCTCCCGCATCTCACTCTCCCTTGTAGCTCTTAACACCATTTCACTTTTTGCCCCTCCCAAACCCTGCTCAGCCATCCATCTGCTCAAGTCCATCAAATATATTACGAGTTCCTTACACCTGCCTCTTTCCCTCTATCTGTCCCGTGAGTATCAGTTTCTCCAAGCCCTTCTTCCTCATTACATATCTCAAAACTTTGGTTGGTGTTAAGTATCAGTTTCCTTCTCATTTCGGGGTTCCGGCCTATCACGTTGAATACACCGGTTCTCGCTCGATCACCGAAGTTAAGCTACGTTGAGCCTGGTCAGTACTTAGATGGGTGACCGCTTGGGAATACCAGGTGCTGCAAGCGTATAGTGACGGATGTGCGTTGTGGTGTAGTGGATATCGGCTCGGAAAGAGAAATCGGTGAGTCGAGTTCGAATTCCAGTTGAATACCCTGCATTCACTTAAGCACTGGAACCCTTGGGAAAGGTATTAATCCGTCCCTTCCCTTCAGTTATGGGTTAAATAACAAGGGTAGGATTTGGGGACCCTGCCTTAAAAAAAAAATCCCAATGAAGCTTGATACTCGAAAAAGAAGAAAGTGTTACTAGACACAAAACTTATATAAAAAACAACAATAAATTGTTGAATGAAAAAGGTATTACCAGCAATAAATAAAGTTTAGTTGGCAATAAATGACCCGCCGAGGTTGATATGCCATAAAAACAAACCAACCAACCTTCACGTTTCTATTCTCTCCAAAACTTTGTCGTTGCTCACATGTTCATGGTATCCTCAGCATCCTTCTGTAGAATCACATTTCGATTGCTTCAAGTCTTTCCTTCATCTTTGATGAGATTGTCCAGTATTCATTGTCATATTGAAGAATCTTCTTCTATGTGCCTTGTTCTTTCAGGAAGTAGACGATCATGGCTTTCCACGTCTCCCTATCCATGGTGGCTCTTAGCACGCTTTTTCCTGTTACACCACGCAACTGCCATCCACCTACTCACGCCCTTCAAATATGTTATCCGCTGCTTTCCCTTGTTTCTTTTTCCCTCTATCTGGCCTGTTAGTATCAGGTTCTCCAAGCGCTACTTCATCATTACATGTCCCAGGAACTTTAGATGTCTCTTCCTGACGCTGAATATTAATTTCCTTTTCATTTCCATCCTTTTCTCATCATTGCTCACATACTCAATCCATGATATCCGCAGCATCCTTCTGTAGAACCACATTTTATTTGCTTCAAGTTTTTCCTTCATCTTTGATGATATTGTCCAGCATTCACTGTCATATTAAAGAACTGACATCAGATAGCAATCCAGTACCCTTTTCTTTGTTTCTAGCGAAAGTTTCCCGTCTCTTAATACTTTACTCAACTTCTGGAACGCGTCTTTTGTCATGCCAATTCGCCTTTACTGCCATATTGAAGAACTGACATCGCATAGCAATCTAGTAGTCTCTTTGTTTCTAGTGAAAGTTTCCTGTCTCTTAATACTGTACTCAGTTTCTGGAACGCATCCTTCGTCACGCTAATTCGCCTTCTGATCTCTGTGTCGCACTTTCCATCTTCTGTTAGAACACTTCTCAGGTATTTGGATTTTTGTACTTGCTTGATTTTAGTATCCCTCACCTGTAATTGGCATTTTGGGCTGCCCTTTTTGCTGATGACCATGCATTCGGTTTTCTTGCAGTTTATTTCCAGTCCCTTTTAGTAATCTCTTCTTTGTTTCCAGTGAAATTTTCCTGTCTCTTAATACTTTACTCAGCTTCTGGAATACATCCTTGGCCATGCCAACACGACTTCCAATCTTCGTATCGCACTTTCCGTCCTCTGTGTCCTCTGATAAAACACTTACGTCTATCTATAAAGAAAATATTGAACGTGTTCACCCCATGGTGATGGTTAACAGTCGACTGACTATAAATCAATTAACAAATGTTATATTGCATATCCCGTGAGAAACTTAAGAATATTCTGCACAATGAACTTGGCGTGACGAAGGTTTCTGCACAGTACGTGACACGTCTTCTAACACCTGATCAAAAGCGCATGAAGTGATCACATCACAGGAAAATCATTAGGAAGATCCTTGCCTGAACGTTTTCTAACCCAGGATCGCTTGGGCGATCATGTCTCGAAAGAGACATGACTGACTGGGCAGAACATTTTCTATCCTGCTATTTAAACTATAGCTGAAGGGAGAAGAGACGGGCTGTATTAATAATTAAAAATAAGTGGGGGACTAGTTTATTACTTCATAACAATAGAAAACCGATCCCCCACTTTATGCCCAATAGATGCTTTACTTATGTTTCCAATTATTTTCTTCATTCAGTCAGTTAAGTGCCATAACTTATAAACGTTTGGGTGATCATGTCTCGAAAGAGTTCAACTGGAATTTGGTGAGTGTGCGAACAACTGAATTCTCTGGTAGTGACCAAACGAAAACGAAGAGGGTGTGAAGAGAAAGAACGGAAGGCCACAACAACTGAAATAATATTCCCCCACCGCCGTACTTTCCTTAACAAGGGAGGGGCCGATGGTTAAAATTGGAAACTCGAGATAGACTTCAGTTGAGCCTCACAATCTTTGTTAAAAATCGCTGAAGAAAGCAAATCGGATTCGGCTTTTCCGCGGGAAAAAAGTTAAATTTAAATGATTGGCATGAAGCATTTATAAATTTCCTTATAAGTAAGTCGCCTCATACCAATTTTTGAAGTAAATATTTAAATGCCTGTTATTCTTTGAATTTTAATATCTTTTGTTTCTTTTTTTTACTTTCGTTTTTTATAGCTTACCATTGATTTTTTCACTTCTCTGTCTTTGTATTTTTTTAATTTATGTATCCCAAGTCCATTGCTGTCAATGAAGAAACTTCTCACTTCAGCCCCCCCCCCCATCCCGATTTACTTCTATCAGTGCTAAGAACTAACATTTCAGTCAGTTAAGTGCCATACGTTACACACGCTTGGGCGATCATGTCTCGAAAGAGACATGACTGACCAGGCAAAATATTTTCCTGCAATAGGTTGCCATTACTTTCAACAGTATACTGGTTGCCAACCAAGGCTACAGAACTCACTCAGTCCTGCTATTTAACCCATACCTGGAGGGAGAAGCGACAGACTCATACCTTTCCCATAGGTATTTGCGCATATGTGAATCCAACGAATTCAACTGGAATTCGAACTACGAATTTTTCGTTCCCAGTTAATATCCACTACACCACAACGCACTTTCTGAATCAGTCAGTTAAGTACCATACGTGATACACGCTTTGGGCGATCAAGTCTAGAAACAGACATGACTGACAAAGCAGTAGGTTGCTATTACTTTCTGCGGTAGACTAGTTGCCAGCCAAGCTATAGAACCCAATCTGTCCTGTTATTTAACCCATAACTGGAGAGAAGAGACGGATTAATACCTTTCAGAAGGGTATTTGTGCGTAAGTGAATGCAAGAAATTTAACTGGAATTCGAACTCGGCACCCCGGTCTCTCGTTCCGAGTCGCTATCCACGGCACCATAACGCACATCCACTTACTGAATACGTAACTGAATATTTACTGAATATACTGATTATGTATGTATTGTGAATTGTGAAGGTTTTTTATAGATAGGCTTCATTCGTTTTATTTTATGGGAGAGGGTTAATTTGTTTTCTGGAAATTAAATCTACTATTCTCTTTTATGTAAATGATTCAATTTTTTTTCTGTTTTATTAGGGGGGTGCTCATTTTTTATGGGGTTCATTTCTTTTGTTTTATGGGAAGGTGTTCATTTGTTTTATGACAGTGTGTGTATTATGAGAAGCGGTACATTTTTGTTTTTTGAAGGAAGTGATCATTTCTTTTGTTTCAAACAACAGATTCATTTGTTCTGTTTATATGAAAGGGCTACTTTGTTTTGTTTTATGAGATGTTTTGGTGGGGGATATTATTAGAGTTCATTTCTTTTTTTTTATGTAACAGAGTTCATATTAATAGTTTTATTGAAGTTTTAATACTTTTATTTTATTCATTTATTTATTTTATGTGAGTGATTTCATTTCGTTTGTTTTATGTATTGTAAGAGGTTCATTTGTTTTGTGCGAGTTAATTTGTTTCGTCTTATGGGAGGCTACATTTGTTGTGTCTATATTTCTGGGATGAGGTATTGTAACTATTTACACTATTTACATCGTTCGGACTGTTGTCCTCATCTTTGTTGCCATATTCACGTTGTATCGGCCGTTATACGATCCGACCTTCTTCAGGAACTATCTCTATTTCTGACTTGATGTATTGTAACTATTTACATCATTTATATTGTTCGGACTGTTGTCCTCATTTTTGTTGCTATACTTACGACGCTTCGACCGTTGTATACTCTGACCTTCTTCAGGTGATCGGAATTTCGAACTGAACGTTTTAAAAATTCGATCACTGAGGTAGATTGTTCTAGTTCTATGAGTCATGCATCTTACAGATGTCTCAGTTATTTTCCTTTAACTCAACTTTCTTCTTTTTATTCGTTGAACTCAAAACACTTTGGGTCAAGTCACTGGATCCAAACAATGCTTTTATCCAGTGGGACATGTGTCCTTGCAGACATCAGTGTATGAATTTGGTGATCGGAATTTCGAACTGAAATTTCAATCACCTGAAGAAGATCAGAGCGTACAAAGGCCGAAAGGTCATTAATGTTCCAACAAAGATAAGGACAACTGCCCGAACAATGTGAATAGTGTAAATAATACATTTGTTTTGTTTTCTATGTTTCTTATATCGGAGAGAATTCATTTATTTTGTTTAAATGGAAGGAATAATATGCATTGTGGTGAAGTGGTTAACAACTCGGAACGAGAAATCGGGGAGCCGAGTTCGAATTCCAGTTGAATTTCTGGCATTCGCTTACGCTCAAATACCCTTGAGAAAGATATTAATCCGTCTCTTCCCTCCAGCTATGGGTTAAATAATCGGACAGAATGGGTTCTATAGCCTTGGCTGACAACCAGTCTCCCGCAGAAAGCAATGGCAACCTACTGCGGGATAATCTTCTGCCCAGCCAGTCATGTCTCGAAAGAGACATGATCGCCCAAAGCGTGTATCACTTATGGTACTTAACTGACTGACAGGGGAACAATATTTTTTTATAGAAACCACGTCAAGCCTGGTCATTACCTAGATGGGTTACCGCTTAGAAATTTACCGCTTAGAAATACCAAGTGCTGTTAGCGGGGATGTGCAGGGACTGTAATGGTTAATGGCTCAAAATTCTTTATCGGAGAGCCGAGTTTCAATTCCAGTCGGATTCGTTATATTCACTTACGCAACAATATCCTTAGGAAAGGCATGAACCCACATCTTCTCCGTACCAAGTATAGTTTAATTAGTAAGATTTGTATCACTAAACCATTATTAGCTAAAAAATTCATTACTGTCTAAAAATATTTTCTACCTTTAAATAGCCTGTAAAAGGTTGATAAGCTTTAAAAAACGAATCAATTCAATCAATAATTTGCTTTGTCTTGTGGAAGGGATTTAATTTTTTGGGGGGAGTGGGTTTATTTGTTTTGTTTTATAAGTGAGTGTCAGTTTAATTTAGTTTATGGGGGGCGATTAGTTTATTTTCGGGGATTCGTTTTTTGTTTTTTTGTTTTGTTTTGTTTTGTTTTTTTAATCATATCACCCCAAGCAAGGCGGTTACGCCACTGATGCGCATGGGGCTACTTAAGAGTAGAATGATTGGAAAAAAGAAAGCCGGGAACCACATCCTAAACAGGAAACAAGGGATGAGCCTCTTCACCATTTTTTTTTTTTTTTTTACTTGGAGAAAAGGCACTAGGAAACTATGTTACAGTGGAAGGAAAGTGACTGAAGCTGAGATGCTAGGTCATGACTAATAACTTTGCAGATTCATCTTTGCATTTTATCAAGAACCTCCGAATTTGTAGCAGAAGCACCAGGTCAGATGTGGCAGCAACATTCAAATCATGGACAAATGGTAGCTTTATAAATGTGTACGAACAATAAAGTAAGACGAGAGAAAAATTGCTTAGTATGGTACAATGAACAAGCTTTTTTAGCAGCAGACCCAGCAATTGATATAAGCAAACCAAACTAGCCTCCCTATTAGCAATGGCATCTTAGTCAATTTTAAAACAAAACATTCCTTTTGGGATCTCTCACATCTTTTGTTTTGTTTTTTTAAATGGGGGATGGTTGATTTGTTTTGTTTTAACGGGGGATGGGTCATTTTTCATTTTATTTTGTGTAATTTCTTTTTTTAATATTTTTTTATAATCCTTTCTCCCCAAGTAAGACAGGACCGCCACTAGTGCGCATGGGGTTACAGTGAGACAAAAAAAACAAGGTGCAGGGGATGTCGAAGAAAGGATAAAAAATGGATTAGATTCAAGGAGACAGAAGATGGCTAGTGACGTTGCACTTAAAATTTTGGAGTAAAAGTAAAGCCAGCAAACAGAAGGGAGTTCCACAAACAGGAAGTGCAAGAAAAGCAACTATTACAGTAGAAGAGAGGGATTGTATTCAAGATCGATTATATTTGGATAAATAAGAGATGGCCCCTTTGCTTTGTTTTATAAGTGGGGTTTCATATGTTTTGTTTTATGTGTTCATTTGCTTTGTTGGCGGACCTGAAGCAGACTACCACCACGTTTAATTTCGTTGTTTTTCATTTTTTTTTTTTTTTTTTTACTTTTTTCTGCGCAGTCCTATCGATTGTTACTTAAACTTTCCGATTATCAAAAAAATTTTGAAAAATTACAATATTTAAAAATTTGGTTGTGGACGGTCAGTTTTTCATTCAACATTAAATCGATCCTCCATTTTCAATCCACTCGCCTTGGGGTCGCTTTGTTTATGTTCGTTGTTTTTCATTTTTTTTATTTTTACTATTTTCCGTGCAGTCCTATCGATTGTTATTTAAACTTTCCGATTATCAAAAAAAATTAGAAAAATTACAATATTTAAACAAATTTGGGGGTTCAGTTTCTCATACAACGTTAAAGTAAATCGATCCTCCATTTTCAATCCACTCGCGTTGCGATTGTTTGTTTATGAGAAACTGGTCCCCCACCCCTAAAATTGTTTAAATAATGAAATTTTTGCACTTTTTCTTTTTCTTTTTTTTTTTTTTTTTTTTTTTTTTGTCATTCATAAAGTTTAAGGTGTAAAAGATAATATTGCACTGAAAAAAGTCCAAAAAATTTGATAATGAACAAATTTAGAGGTGGCGGTAATATCGTACAGGCGACTGGTTTCAAAATAGAGGCTCGATTTACTATAACGTTGTATGAAAAACTGACCCCCCCCCCCCCCACTCCCGAAAATGTTTAAAATGTTTAAATATTGAAATTTTTCAAGATTTTTTTTTTGTCAGACGAAAAGCTAAGGGGGTAATCGATAGGACTGCGCTGAAAAAAAAAAATTGAAAAACAATGAAATTAAACGTGGTGGTAGTCTGCTTCAGATACATTTAATTTATTATGAATCACTTTCAGTCAGTTAAGTGCCATACGTGATATACGCTTGGGCGATCATGTCTCGAAAGAGACATGACTGACTGGGTAGAAGATTATCCCGCAGTAGGTTGCCATTCTTTCTAGTGGATCAGTTGCCTTATTCTATTGAAATTTAAAATCTTTTATGTTATCCAATAAATACTGTTTCCAGGCTTCACTTACTCTTCCTAATTCCTTTCAATCAAAATCCAAAAAGTGCGGTTTCATTACTGAATAAACATTCACCTCGGCGATCTGAATGCATTGCAAGCAAGCTAGAGAGAGGAAATACTTTCAAGGGTTGCAATCAATAAAACCAAGCACAGAATTGGCTGTAATCAATTTTATGGCATGCAACATGGTCCGGCAAATGGCTAATTGCCACACTCGGATAAGCGAATCTGAATTACTAATTCAGAATATAAATAGGAAACAAAAGTCGCATATATTACATCGAGAAAAAGTAACGTTTAGAATTTTTTAATTATTTACCTAATTTCATATTGTAATCACACTTAACTTACATTCCGTCTTCGTACCGACACGTCGGCCATTATAAAAATGTAAAATACAGTTGAACCTGTTGTATGCGACCGCCCTACTGGTCGCATACGACAGGCGTCGCTCACTAAAGACTCGTGACCTATCCTCCCCACGATCGTATATCTCTCCAGCATGTACATGTTTTAGTATTTTTACCATGTAATCTGGTAATAAATAAATGAGAACATAAGATGGTCTAATTTTGAAAAAAATTATTCAGTATAATTATCTTTTAACATTAAAAACGTATTTACAACGGTTAACAAAAGAAATAAAAATTATTTATTCACACTGCTGTAGGCTTTAAAAAATCAGTTATTGCAGTCTGTGTTGTTTTTTTTTTTTTTGTTTTGTTTTGTTTTTGTAATGTGACCAATTCGATTCTAATGGTGACACTTATTTCTTAATCTTATGAAATATGTACGTTGAAAAAGTTCACGATGTAAACGTTTTCAACTTTTTCTTAGAAGTGAGTGATAGTAAAGGAGAATCTGCGATAATATATGAAAAAATAAACAAACCTACAATAAAAAAATGACATCGATCAGAGTAGAGAGAGAGAGAGAAAGATAATGAGAGAGAGAGAGAGAGAGATAAAGAGAGAGAGAGATAAAGAGAGAGAGAGAGAGATAAAGAGAGAGAGAGAGATAAAGAGAGAGAGAGATAAAGAGAGAGAGAGATAAAGAGAGAGAGAGAGATAAAGAGACAGAGAGATAAAGAGAGAGAGAGAGAGAGTAAAACGATTGAGAAAAATAAAGATAATGAAAGAGATAAACATTGAAGATTTAAATTTCACATAGATGTGATTTTTTCTTCTACGCCCGAATTTATCTAAGTTGGTACAGAAACCGACAAATCTCTTGAAATTGTCAAATGTAATAAGTAAATGTTAATATGTGGTGATACCGACCGAGCAAAAGCGAGCTGACCGGAAGTTTGCTCTATAACAACCAGAAAGCGAATGAATAAAAATCATCTCCGCGCAGGTGGATTCGCGCAGATGTTCCGGTTGAAAAATAAAAATTAATCAAATATCAAATTTCCATTTCGCGAGCATACGCGAATTTTATTTACCAGCCAATGGGAAGCCCGGAATCCAATACAAGCGTGAACTTCAAAACGAGCTTTTGATCCAAAAAGCGGATATAAAAAGCGGAGACAAAAAGCATCATCAGACAGAAGGAGAGACAGGCTAGAGTAACCAGTGCCTGCCCTTGACTTAAGTCGAGCGGCTATTATGCTGACCTCTTTCCTTCTTCCTGTCTCAAAAGTACTTACTGACCTCAGGAGTGACCTCTTCAAAGACATTCCACACAAACCACTTAC
The DNA here is from genome assembly GCA_037127315.1 of Ascarosepion bandense. Taxonomy (NCBI): domain Eukaryota; kingdom Metazoa; phylum Mollusca; class Cephalopoda; order Sepiida; family Sepiidae; genus Ascarosepion; species Ascarosepion bandense. The sequence continues at coordinate 674,668 of JBBBDQ010000317.1, forward strand.
TGACTTACTGACCTTAGAAGTGGCAACTTCAAAATGAACAGTCTCACATACCTCTACTCTCTGCATTCCTAAACCTCTTATCTCTTTCAGCATTATTATTTTCCATGAACATTCTAACCTCCGTTGGACCTTTATTTCAAGTATTGCTTTAATTGTAAAACGTTAATTGATATGTATATATATATAAATGTTATTTTATACTCAAATTGCCTTTCTTGATTTTATAATCATTTTATGAATTATAGTGGACTATCTTCCACAAGGCCAAATTCTGTTAACCTGCAACGGTATACAATTACCCTTCACTGGACAGAATCCTACTACAACTAGAAAAAAAATAAATAAGATATACTCGCTATAAATACAAGACAGCCGCCGTTTGACCACAAATAATCAAAATTTGACACTTCGCTACAATAACAAAACAACGAGAAAGTGTTTCTGGCTTAGATTAAAGGAAAATGAAATTTTACTAACTTAGAAGTTAGGACTGTACTGCCAAAATTAATTTTTTTTAAAGTGGTCGCTTGACCAGTGATTTTTATTCTTTCATGCTGGTCGGTGGTCGCGTTTTGGAAGAGGTCGCTCAATGGGGGTCAATTAACATTAGCAAATCGTCCGTGCATAGAAAAACGGTCGTTAATAGCAGGTGAATTACGGGGTACTACGACGTGGTACAATAGTCAGCAAGCTTGTTTCTCAAGATCAATTATTTTTTGTGACTATAAATAAAATTTGTTCTATAAATTTGTGTGTCCCTTTGTGGTGAAAAACACATTAATTTAGGAATCTTTTCAAAAATTCAGATAATTGTTGGATTTTAATTAAAATAATTTTAAAATGTTTTTTAAGACTTTTTTTTTTGCGTTTGTTACTCCCCACTTATTTAAATTTATGAAATTTCGAAAGATTTATTTTTTTAGTGTATAGTGTTTATATTAGTTATAAGAAGAAGTCCTTGGAAAATTTAATTTTTTTTTTTTTTTTAATTAAAACATTTATAGAAAAGTCTCTTCAGAATCATATAACGAAAATGCAAAAATTAAGGCAATATTTAATAAACCAAAGTTATTTATGAATAAGATATATTATGGAGACTATTGTCTTAAGAAAAAAATTGTTTTCTAAGAATAATTAATTTTTACAATTGTTTTCATTTTTAAAAATAATTATAATAATTTGTAAAATTTTAAATATTCTAACATTTTGTATTGATTTGTCGGCTATAAATAATATTAATTTAAATAAAAATTATATTTTTTAATCATAAATAGAAAACTTTATTACAATTTATCAGCGACCAGTATTTTAAAAAAGAAGTTTCCGTTTTTTTTTGTTTTTTGTATATTTTGTGGGTGTATAAGTGGTAGGGAGATGGTTGAATGTTTATTGAGTTGGCCTTGTGTCAAACATGACTGAACTCCCCACAACTTAAGGGTTTATCAGAAGGTCATCGTCAGAATTATCATAATTATCAGAAGGTTGAAATGTGGAAGAATAAAAGTATTTCGTTTGTATGTTTAAAGGAAATTTTATTAACAAAATAACATCAATTTATAGAAGTTTAAAGAGAAAATGTACTTAGTTAAATGTTCCAAGAGAAATAGTAGTAAGGAAGTAAGTATATCCAGAGCTTGTATCGTAAGTAGCAGAATGTGTGTATGTAGAAATATTAACAGGTTATTAACAAAGTCTGTATTCCTTCCCTTTTTTATGGCCGGCGAGTAAATGAAAAGGAAAGCAAAGCAATAAGGGAAAGTTTACTTATCAGACGTTAATTTTAGGAGTCAGTTGAAGTGCCTTATTGCTGTTGTTGTTGCTGTCTTCTTCTTCGACGGCGGCGGGAAAGGTGAAGATAGAGAAGAAGAGGTAAAGGAAAATAGCACACGAGAAAGAAGGAGAACGAATGCGTGACGGGACCTTACGCGCGGGTCGATGGCTTGAAGTTTCTTTTATCACATTTTAGTGTGTCGTCTCTCTGCTCTCATCTGACTGACTGCTTCGACTTTCTTTCTGATTTTATAGCCAAAGACAATTTTAACATAGGCTTGTTAACTTTTCTCTCAGTTTTGCAAATCGCTTCCTTTCATTGGTTAGAAAATTAATTTAACATCGGATCGTGAAATCTGGCTTCATCTTTTCCTTTCGGTACGGGGTTAATGTACTTCTTATTCGTCAAAATTTAGATTTTACACGGAATTGTGAATTTTGTAAAAAGTGAAGAAGAGAAGAGAATTACTTTTAATTCGGTATCTACCACATATAAACGTACCTACTTTTGTAAATACAGACGTTTATACACGACATTTTCAGAAAACAAAAGCGGTAGCTATAGTTAATTTAAAAGTTATTGGCAAATTTATAATATTTCCTCAACAAGCGTCTTAGTAAGTAAGACTAGCCAACCAAAGTATCTAAAATTCAATAAAATATTAAAATGATTAAATTCTTTATTTTTTAAGATTGCCGGATAGGTAAAAATAATTACATAAAAAGCGTTCACGTTGTATTCGTCATATAATTTTATAACGGTCATCTCCGTCTTCGATAAATTTCTCAAACATCAGGCTGTCGATAAATGTGTCAACACCTGATAAAACACCCACCTATGTGTTAAAAAAATGCTTTTCTACGATATTTTAAGGTAGTAGTTATTTCAGTTTAAATCAGCAAATTTTTTCTCAAGGTTTTAGAAAAATACATTTTATTTTTGAAAGTTTTTTTTTATAAAGAGAATTATGTTGTATAGACAGATTTATTAATATGGACGATTTGCTCAATTTACACATGAAAAAATAATTCCAGTCAATTTAAATTCGAGTTAAAATAATGCAAAGGATATTGTGCATATTAAATTTAATTTAATACCTTGGAAGGGAAACTAAAATTCAAGACGTTTTTTTCATTTTTAAACTTAATTTTAAACAGAATTAGGTATCGACAAGTGAGAGGTAAGAGAAAAAAACCTGTTAGCATAGAACTTAGGATATATATATAGTACTGTATTAGGACAGGGGGATTTTCCTAAAAACCTTACTGAAATTTAAATACAGGGTGAAAAGCCAAGTAAATTTCTAATAAATATTGATTATTTAAAACTAGGTGAAAAAGAAATGTATTAAAAAGAAGTTATATTTAATTTTTTCTATTTTCTAATAAACAAGTTATTTTGATACTACTCATAATTCTGTTATCGTTGGATATGACTGACTTTTTTCTTATTCCCCCTCTCGAATTAATAAATCTAATGTTACTTCGCAAGACACACTTTGGGAACAAATACAAGCTGCTTGGCAGGAGATACCATTAGATACACTGAAGAAGCTTGTGGTGTCAATGCCTGACAGAATAAAGGCTGTGATCAAAGCAAAAGGCTATTATACTAAATATTACATTTATTTTGTAACAGATATTTTTTCTTGTTAAAGCATTTGTTAAGTAAATCAAATAAAATTACTATAATCAAATTGTTTATTTTCTGTCAATATGCCTCATAGAAGATAAAATAGTTCTTGTTCTAATACTTTTGCACACTACTGTATATATATATATATATATATATATATATATATATATGACTATATATATATATATATATATACAGTCATCCGCAGACAGATCTGTTTCGCTGTATCACAGCTCATCAGTACGGTTAGACTCCGATTGCTTCTAACCCAGGGTTGAAACCCGACCGAATTGGCGTCAGTCGGCGATTCTACCTCTGGGCCATGGGCGCACAGTAGAAGAAGGCAGACTTTTTAGCGTGTATATTATCACTATACACGCCCAATAGCCAGAGTGCTCTAATTCATTAGTGAATGAGCGATGGGTACATGCCAGGGTAGCTACTGTTTTTTCAAAGTCTACCATTCTTCCAGAGTGCTCAGTCAGGGTGTGAGATATCTTAAGTTCTATGCTAACAGTTTTTTTCTCTTACATCTTACGTGTGAAACTCTCTTCTGGCTTAGATCTTCAAGAAATTTAAATGCAATGGATATCGTTAACGTCTGTCCTCTTAATTCCTATCCCTTTTTTGTTCTCAATCCTTAATGTTTTTCCGATATTCTTTCATGTCTACTACTAACCTGTGAGCTAGTGACTATATTGCTATGCATGGGGTGAAATAACATATATATATATATATATATGTGTGTGTGTGTGTGTGTGTGTGTGTGTGTGTGTGTGTGTGTGTGTATTGATTTACATTTGTGTAGCAGCCTTTTGTCAAACATCTTTCATTAAATACGGCCGAAAAAGAAGATTTAATTAATTTTTTATCAAGTTATTCTAGCACCCTAACATTTTTCCGATTTTTATGAGCTAAGGAATATAAAAATTGTCCATACTTTTTATTGTTCCAAGCACTTTTGCCCAAGGGTGTTTTTGTCTCTGGTGTTGTTATTTTATCTCGTGTTTTAACTGTAACGTAGTAATTTATTTTTGCGTTGTTTGGAAAAAAGGAGCGTTCATTCCAAGCCTTCAATGTCCGCGAGCAAATGAAATTTGCGTGAGTATTTTCTATTAAAAAAAATACTTTCAATACTCCATTCCCACTATTAAATAATATAAGGCTGATGACAGGAGAAAAATGTTTGATATTGTTGTATCCCGGAGGGGGGGGGATAAACAGAGAAAAGAATAGTGTAAGAAATACTCTTAACACTGAGTATATACAAATAGAGATTTATTCTACGTTAGTACAATAAACCAAATACATGTACACGAATAACACTTATGAAGGCACTGTCTTTGTATAGGACGTATGCGTCCGTCGTGAGAAGAAAGCTCCCGTCACTCCCATGTAATGACGCAGAGTCTAGTATAGCAATTCGCTCGCTCGCTTTCCTCTTCTAATCACACTCTACTCCAGTTTGATTCCCGTCGCGGTCTTTTATGACCCGGGCCATACCCATTGCGGGGTAGGACCAGGATATTCCTCTACAACAATATCTCTCCAGAACAGATATATAGGGCTTCTCGAACAGTGAGATGTTTCCCATATTGTGATTTATACAGGATTCTTGTGCTTTCGATCGGAACTTTACTTAAGGTTTCTTGTAAATTATGGATTAAGATATATATATATATATATATATATATATATATTAGCACTTTAGTTTGATGAGTGACAAAACAACACAATACCCCATGCAAAGCATTAATGTCACTGAGACACAAGGGGCTACAGGGAATTAATAAACAAAAACAATAAAAGATATAAATCTACCATCCGCCCTTGCAATGAATACTGCTGCCATATCTGGTCGATTACCCTTGCTATCCACCTAGGGGTCCTTGAGAAAATCAAACTAAGAATCTGTAATGTGAACGATTCCGACTTGGCAGCTAAGATACAGTCAATTTCTAACCGGCGCAATGTGGCTTCCCTGTTTCTCTTCTACAAATACTTTCACGGCTTCTGCTCTGATAAACTTAGCTCACTGGTACCCACCATATATAAATTTACTCGAGCCACAAGATTAGCAAATATGTCCCAGCCTTTTACTGTGAAACCAATAAAATGTAAACGCAAATCTACTCCATCAGCTTCTTTTCTCGCACTTCGCGCCTGTGGAATTCCCTTCCATTTACTTCCTTCCCCAACAGCTACAATCTTCAAAAATTTAAATGTAAAGTCAATAGTCATCTCCTATCTCACTAACTTGCAGCCTCTCTCCTTCATGCTCCCTTCTCCATCCACTCCAACCTCGTCAGTATTCTCATCCTTCTCTTACCCACTTCCTGACACCCCTATTAACTTGTCACTCTTTCCCATAACTTTCCTTCTATGTAACCACCTGCACACCAGTGGCAGTAAACTGCCTTGCTTAAGGCGATATGATTATTTAAAAAAATCAGGGGAACAGTAGATATCGACTTGCATTAGAAATTTTTGAAAAATGAAGTTGGCTGGAAAGTATGGAGCCAGAAGGGAGTTCCACAAGCGAGAAATAAGAAAAAAGAAAATGTTAGCATAGAGCTTACGGTTACATCTTTCCAAACTGTATATCGATGAGACCTTGTTTCCAATCTAGTATTGCACTCACATTCATCAAGTATAGCTAAATTAGCGAAGAGCTCCTCCGAACGATTACAATGGAAATATTAAAATAGGAAAGGCAACTTTACGGCGGTGGGGAAACCGAGATATCAGACCAGGACGAATATTATTGCTGATTCGTCTTTAGATTTTATCAAAGATACCTAGATACATAACCGGAACACCGGACCATAGATGGCAGCAATATTAGCACTGAACCATAAGAACACACACACACACACACACACACACACACATGCATACATATATATATATATATATATATATATATATATATATTATTTTTAATATTTTTAAAATATGTCGGTTGTTAATCTGTGGTGATACCGACCGAGCAAAAACGATGGACCAGATGTTTGCTCTCTCACGACAAAAAGACAAATGATCAAAAGTCGTCCGTGCGCCGCTGGATTCGTGCAGATGTTCCGGTTGAAAAATAAAAATTAATCAAATATCCAATTTCCATTTCGCAAGCCTACGCGAATTTTATTTATCAGCCAATGAGAAGCCCAGAATCAAATTCAAGCGTGAAATCCCAAACGAGCTGCTTTTGATCCAAAAAGCAGATATAAAAAGTCGGGACAGAAAGCACCCAGCAGACAGACCGACGGTGACAGGCGAGAGCAATTAATATCTCCCTTGACCAAGTCAAGTGGCTACTATGCTCGTCCCTTCACCTCTCCTTCCTTCTCCCCTGTCTCAAAACTACTTACTGACCTAAGGAGCGACTACATCAAAGACATTCCTCATTTAAACGCTCTCCCACATTCCTAAGCCTTAAATCTCTTTCAGCTTATTATTTGCCATGAACATTTTAACCTCCGTTGGACCTATATTCTAGTATTACTTTAAGCATGGAACAAGTGATTCTCCCTGAGAGTAATATACAACGCCTCCTCGGACTTACCCTGTCCTCCGACCTCAAATGGAACCACTATATGGAATCCATAGCAAAATCTACTGCTAAGAAGATTAGGTCACTATGTCGACCCAGGATGTTTTTTCCACCTGAATCCATCCTGCATATATACAAGTCAACTATCCGTCCGTGCATGGAGTACTGCTGCCATTTATGGTCAGGTGCCCCTGCCGTTCTCCTCAGTGTTCTTGACAAGCTCCAAAGGAGAGTCTGTAATGTGACAGGTACTGATCTGGCGACTCGACTGCAGCCATTTCACCATCGTCGAAATGTGGCCTCCCTTTGTCTCTTTTACAAATACTTTCATGGCTTCTGCTCGGATGAGCTTAAGTCACTGATGCCTCCTCAACAGGTGTTTACTCGTGCAACCAGACTGGCAACTGGGTCCCACCCATTCACAGTCAAGTTAGCCAAATGCAGACGACAATTCTACTCCTGCAGCTTCCTCTCTCGCACTTCCCGCCTGTGGAACTCACTCCCGTATTCTTGCTTTCCTGGCGGCTACAACCTCCAGAAATTTAAATGCAAAGTCAATACTCATCTATTAACCACTGGCCTCTAGCTCTCTCCCCTCCCCTGTATAACCTTCCCTTTCTCTACCTATGTATCTGTCATCGCACCTGCTTTCTCAGCTTTCTATTGTTCCTTTCTAACTAGTTTGTACTCCTCACTCTTTTCTAATTAATCTTGTTACATTTATGTAACCCCCTGTACATCAGTGGCGTTTCCGCCTTGCTCGGGGTGAAATGATTAAAAAAAAAATAGTAAAAACATTAATTGATATGTGTATATATAAAAATGTTGTTTTTCAACTCAATTTGCTTTTCTTGATTTTATAATCATTTTATGACTTATAGTGGGCTATCTACCACAAGGCCAAATTCTGTTAACCTGCAACAAAATACAACTACCCCTATCTAGAACGGACTCCCACTACAACGAGAAAAGGAACAGATAAGCAACCCGCTATAAATCCATTTCGTAAATCTCCAGAACTTTCCGTAATACGGTCACACACCCTGATTGAGCACTCTAAAAGAATAGTAGACTTTGAAAAACAGTAGCTACTCTAGCATATACGCATCGTTCATTCAGCAATGAATTAGAACACTCTCAGCTATTGGGCGTGTATATTGATAATATACACGCTAAAAAGTTTGCCTCCTTCTACCGAGCACCCGTAGCCCAGAGGTAGAATCGCCGACTGACGCCAATTCGGTCGGGTTTCAACCCTGGGTAAAAAGCAATCGGCTGTCTAACCGTACTGATGAGCTGTGATACAGTGAAACAGATCTGTCTGTGGATGACTATATATATATATATATTCCCTTGATTACTTTGGTTACCATTGATATATTATTGGGTATCAACTTCGGCTGGTGGAAAATAATCGCAATTCAATGTTTATCTTAGTTCAGAGTTATTCCAGTTCTTTGAAACACCCTGACCATTACTCAATCTCTAAAAATGCTAAAGGTTCGCGCGCGCACGCGCGTGTGTATGTGTGGGTGTGTGTGGGTGTGCGCGTGCGCGCTATCGCTTGTACGCACGCACACGCATGCGCAAATCACTTTATTGGTCACTGAGCAAATATCAAGGGAGATCACCATGGAAACTGCTGCCATGCAGACGGGAAAAAAAAAAAAAGAAAAAATAAGTAAAGGAGAAATTATGATTAGTTTCAAGCCAATCGTGAAAAACACAAGGCAGTCAAACAAAAAAGAAAGATTAACATGAAAAAATAATAATAAAAATTCTAATGAGAAAGCCTGTGATTAGAATGAACAGAACAGGTTTCTCTAAAGAATTCTGGAAAACGGATAGTTTTGCTGAAATGTTTGATATAAAAATCATGAGATTATATTTTTATCGTCTGGTTTAAGCCAAAGATGATTCTTTTAATACAGAAATATTTTTAGAAACCGTTAAATTTGAGATCCTAAAATTACTTGATTTGAATTTACATCAATTAGTTTTAATAATAATATTGAATATTCACTCACACTCGTCATCTGTTGTTGCTATGACTACAGTTGATTGTTGCTGGTCTTGGCTTGATGGCCGATTGAAGTTGTTTGCTACTAATCCTTTTAGGTTAAAAGAGGTGATGTTTTAGCCAACAATAGACGAGAGAAAGAAAAATTGTTCTCATGCACAAAACGACGAAGAAAACAAAATTGTCGAGCAAAATCGAATGCAACTGAATAAGAATGGGGAAAAAAAGGTGTTCTTCGAAAGGTTAGAAAGAATTTTCAAAAAGTATAGGTAAATCAAGTTCGAGTGTACGTACGTAATGAGTGTGTACGTAAACTAATGTAGGTGTGAATATATATATATATTTTGTTTTTCCTTGCGGCCACACACACACACACACACACACACACACACACACACACACACACACACATATATATATATATATATATATATATATATATATATATATATATATATGGCCGTATCTGACTACCGGGCACACTGGGCTGATCCGTGCAATTATAGTGAAAATCCGGGCAAGGAAGAATGTCTTCGTCAGAAATCAAACTAAACAATTCACGAAGAAAGAAAGAAAGAAAGAAAGAAAGAAAGAAAAACGAAGAAAACATCCGAATAAACGCAGTAAAGATCTGTTTATTTATTAATTTTGGGAGAAAAGACTGGTTATAATCAGAAAGTCCGAACCAGATTTCCTGCTTTCGTTCACGTTCTGTGCATAATTTCCATTGGAATAGCCGATGAATTCCGCAAAAATCATAGTTTCTGGAAATGGATGACACTGATGACGTAGTCACATTGACATCTAATAAATCCGGCAATTTTCTCTGTGCCCGTTGTTTTTTTAGCATCAGCTACGGCCCTGTATATATATATATATATATATATATATATACACACACACACACTACTTCTTCTTTTATGTGTCCTGACCTTTCAGGACATAGGCGATCATGGCTTTTCACATCTCCCTATCTCTGGTGGCTCTTAGCACGCTTTCTCCTGTTACACCACGCAACCTTCGTTCCGTCATCCACCTGATCAGCCCTTCAAATATGTTATCCGTTGCTTTTCCCTGTCTCTTTTTCGCTCTATCTGGCCTGTTAGTATCAGGTTCTCCAAGCCCTCCTTCCTCAGTGCATGTCCCAGGAACTTCAGTTGTCTCTTCCTGATGCTCAGTAAATTTCCTTTTAGTTTCCATCCTTACCAAAACCTCATCATTGCTCACATGCTCCATCCATGATATTCGCATCATCCTTCTGTAGAACCACATTTCAGCTGCTTCAAGTTTTTCTTTCATCTTCGAAGATATTGTTCAACATTCAAAGTGAGGGGTCAGTTTATATATTGATTGTAATATGGAATTGATCCCCCACTTTGTATACAGTATGCTTCTGTAGAACCACATTTCAATTGCTTCAAGTTTTTCCTTCATCTTTGATGATATTGTCCAGCATTCACTGCCATGTTGAAGAACTGACAACTCATAGCAATCCAGTACTCTCTTGTTTCTAGCGAAATTGTCCTGTTTCTTAATACTTTACTCAACTTCTGGAATGCTTACTTGTGCTTCTGGATCTCAGGAATATAAATGTATAGAAACCGCTGTGACCACAAAGTGAGGGTTCAGTTTATATATTAATTGTAATATGGAATTGATCCCCCACTTTGTATACAGTATGCTTCTGTAGAACCACATTTCAATTGTTTCAAGTTTTTCCTTCATCTTTGATGATATTGTCCAGCATTCACTGTCATATTGAAGAACCGACATCACATAGCAATCCAGTACTGTCTTCCTTGTTTCTAGCGAAATTGTCCCGTTTCTTAATACTTTACTCAATTTCTGAAATGCTTCTTTGGCCGTGCCAATTCGCCTTCGAATCTTTGTTTCGCACTTTCCATCTTCTGTTATGACACTATATATACACCACCGGCCATAATTATTAGGCCACTTCAGTTTTTTTGTTTTTTTTTGTTTTTAATCATATCACCCCGAGCAAGGCGATCACGACACTGAGAAGCGCATTGGGCTACGTAGGAATGAAAAGATTGGAAAAGAGAAAGCCGGAAACCACATACTAAACAAGGAACAAGGGATGAGCCTCTTCACCTATTCAATAGACGTGGGTGGATTGTGAACCGGGCGATAGATAAATCTATCTACTCCAATTGAGAAAAAAAAATAAAGAGTGAAAAAATTGGAAAAGAGAAAGCCGGAAACCACATCCTAAACAAAGAACAAGGGATGAGCCTCTTCACCTGTTCAATAGACGTGGGTGGAGTGTGAACCGGGCGATAGATAAATCTATCTACTCCAATTGAGAAAAAAAAATAAAGAGTGAAAAAATTGGAAAAGAGAAAGCCGGAAACCACATCCTAAACAAGGAACAAGGGATGAGCCTCTTCACCTGTTCAATAGACGTGGGTGGAGTGTGAACCGGGCGATAGTTTAGTCTATCTACTCCAATTGGAAAAAAAATTAGGTTAGTGACTTGCTAAGTTTTAACTTAGTTAAGTCTAGTCAAAGAGATTTCTGTTAGGAAAAAATCCTTCAAATTAGACATGAAAGTTAGAAATTATACATAAATGGGCAAAATAAAAGAGGATAAAAATAAATAAAAATAAAAAAAAGAAAATGGCTTAATTTTTACCATATTCAAGAAGACAGTTTGATGTCCAAAACACACGTGCTACTACCAGCAAGTTTAAGTTTTTTAAAAGAAATCATGGATTTCATACCATTTTTAGTGTTTATTGCCAAGTAGATAATTCTATAAGAAAATAGAATGATTCTTTTGTTAATACTGCACAATAACATTTTCATTTTAGCTAAAACTATTGATCAAATTACACAACTTAAAAACAAATTTTGAAGTCACTAATATAACAGAACTATTAGGTGTATAGAATAACAAATATACATATTATCCTACGTCTATTACACGACTCGGAGTTCCATGCACTATGCAATCCTCAGGTGCATATTATGAACTATATATATACTACCGACCATAATTATTAGACCACTCAAGTTTTTTTTTTAAAAATGTTGTATTTCATATTACTTTAATATTTATTGCCAAGTGGATAATTCTAAATGAAAATAGAATGTTTTTCTTTTTTTGTTAATACTGCACAATAACATGTGCATGAAATGAACTGTTCTGGTGCCCAGTTTTTGTGCTCTCTTCCCCATTCTAGTCTCTTCTCTTATTGGCTGGCCAAAGCAAAGGCTTCCTGGCTGCCTTGTAAAATTTTGCAAAGTAATAATAACAAAAGAAGCATTCTATTTTCATTTAGAATTATCCACTTGGCAATAAATACTAAAAATACTATGAAATACATAATATTTTTTAAAAAAGTTGGGTCGCCTAATAATTATGGCCGGCAGTGTATATATATATATATATATATATATATATTACGGAATTTAATGGAAATTTACGAAACTGGCATGAGCCGACATATTTAAATTTTTATTTATTTAACATCATTATGTTTTTTTAATGGATACTTGTATTTGAGTGGAAAATCAGTTTTTATTTTATATATATACATATATATATACAGTTAAACAGCACATTATAATTTCCACCGGCCTTAATCGTTTAATATTTTCCAAACGATTTTTCAAACGATTAAAGCCGGTGGATATATATATATATATATATATATATATATATATATATATATATATATATATATAATAAAAGACATTCTACTCAAATACGAGTATCAATAATAATAATAATAATAATAATAATAATAATAATGTCAAGCAAATAAAAATTCAAATATAATGTGTGTGTGTGTGTGTGTGTGTGTGTGTGTGTGTGTGTGTGTGTGTGTGTTAATGTATGTATGGGCAGCAATCTTCCTTTTAAGTATCTTTCGTTGAATACAACCGAAAAGGAAGATTTATTTACTTTTTAAATATTTTTTCCAGCATTCTAACATTTTTCCTTATTGTTGGATATAAGGAATATAAAAACTGTCCATAACTGTTATCGTCTCAAGCGCTTTCAGCCGCTTCTATAGCCATTTCCAAAGCTGTTTATGCCTCTGATGTTGTTATTATTTTCCTCGTGCTTTAAACTGTACCGTAGTAATTTATTTTGCGTTAATTATTAATGTGAGAACTTGGAATGAACGCTTCTTAAAACAAAAACACAAAATATATTTCTACATTAATCAAAAAATGAAAAAATATAATATAACAACTATAATATAAGGTAATTGGTCCTGAGTTGGCATCTTGACTCCAGTTAATTTTCACCCCCGTGACGTGACTACCCTCTGAGTTTTCTACCAATATTTTAATAGCAAGTGCTCTGACGGGGTTTTATTCCCTGCTCCCCCCCCCCCCCATTCACATTTTACGCGTGCCTCTAGATGATCTTCTAGGACCTTTTTTTGTTTTTTATAATCGTATCGCCCCAAACAAGGCATTTTACTGCCACTGTTATGCAGGGGGTTACATAGGAGGAAAGTTATGAAAAAGAGTAACAGGTTATAGGAGGTGTCAGGAAGCGGATAAGAGAAGGATGAGAATACTGATGAGAGTTGAGTGGATGGAGAAAGGAACATGAGAGAGAGGATACAGGTTAGGGAGATAGGAGCTGACTATTGACTTTACATTTAAAGATAGATTTCAAAAGAAGGCAGGTTACTGCCACTGTTGTGCAGGGGGTTACATAGGAGGAAAGTTATGAAAAAGAGAGACAGGTTACAGGGCGTGTCAAGAAGTGGGTAAGAGAAGAATGAGAATACTGATGAGAGTGAAGTGGATGGAGAAAGGAACATGAGAGAGTGGATGCAAGTTAGTGAGATAGAAGATGACTATTGACTTTACATAGATAGATAGATAGATAGATAGATAGATTTTTTTAATCATATAGCCACAAGCAAGGCAGGTTACTGCTACTGTTTTGCAAGGGGTTACATAGGAGGAAAGTTATATGAGAAAGAGTTACAGGTTATAGGGGGTGTCAGGAAGTGGATAAGAGAAGCATGTGAATATTTATGAGGGTGGAGAGGATGAAGAAAGGAGCATCAGAGAGGGGCTGCACATTAGTGAGATAGGAGATGACTGTTGACCTTACATTTAATCCTATCGCCCCCAAGCAAGGCATTTTACTGACACTGTTTATCAGGGGGTTACATTGAAGAAAGGTTATGAGAAAGAGTGACAGGTTGTAGTGGGTGTCAAAACGTGGGTAAGAGAAGGATGAGAATTTTTTTTTTTTTTTTTTTAATCATATCACCCCAAGCAAGGCGGTAACGCCACTGATGCGCAGGGGGCTACGTAAGGGTAAAAAGAATGGAAAAGAGAAAGCAGGAAACCACATCCTAAACATACTGATGAGAGTTGAGTGGACGGAGAAAGAAGCATGAAAGAGAGAGAGAGAGAGAGAGGATGCAAGTCAATAAGATAGGAGATGTTTATTAATTTTACATTTAAATTCTTGGAGATTGTAGCTGTCGGGGAAGCAAGTAAACGGAAGGGAATTCCACAGGCTGGAAGTGCGAGAAAAGAAGCTGATGGAGTAGAATTTGCGTTTACATTTTATTGGTTTCACAGTAAAAGGGTGAGGCATAGTTGCTAATCTTTCGGCTCGACTAAATTCATATATAGAGAGCACCAGTGAGCACCAGTGAGCTAAGTTTATCGGAGCAGATGCCGTGAAAGTATTTGTAGAAGCGACACAGGGAAGTCACATTGCGCCGGTGAGAAAGTGACTGTATCCAAGCTGCCAAGTCGGAATCTATCACATTACAGATACTCCGTTGGATTTTGTCAAGGACACCTAGTTGGATAGCAGGTGCACCTGACCAGATATGGCAGCAATATTCAATGCACGGGCGGATGGTAGATTTATATATGTACTGGATGGTTTCAAACCATACTGTTTGTTTTACCGTTGAAATACACTTCTACTCCAATAGATTCTTTTCTTGCAATTTCCACCTATCTTCTATCTTCATGAATCCCGTTCATCTTTTATCCTTTTTTTAATACCTCCTATATGCAATCATTCTTCTCACTTTAACTATCTGCGAACTGATGCAGATCCTGCCTTGCTTGTGGTGAAATGATTTTATATATATATATATATATATATATATATATATATATATATATATATATATATTATCGGTATCACCCCAAGCAAGGCAGTAAAGCGACTAAAATGCAAAGAGTTAAAAGGTGTGGAAGAATTAAGTATTGAAACATTAAGAGTTAGTAGAAAGAGAAAAGAGTTATCAGGAGGACTGTTGATAGCGATTAACATTGCATTTAAATTTTTGCAGATCAAAGTTGACTGGAAAACATAGAGCTAGAAGGGAGTTCTCTAAGCGAAAAAATGTGAGGGAGGAAACTATTAGAATAGAACCTACGGCTACATCTAGCCAGCTCATCTGTAAATTGATGAACATCTAGTCGTGTGTGTGTGTGTGTGTGTATGTGTGTGTTTATAATTATGGATAGGAGTAATTAGCATAGACAGCTTTTTTTCTCTGCGGTCGATGTAGTTGTTAGTGCGGCTAAATATTTTCTATCTATTTGGTCGATTCCTCTCTTCGGCGTGGAGTGAGAAAGTGAATGCGACGTTTGTTCTCTTGTGTTTGTTTGGTGCGGATCCTCTTGTATGCGCTCCTGTGTGTACATATTGCGAGGATGTTCGTGTATAGGCCGGAGGCAGTCTCCAAACGAATGCCAAAATTTAAGATTTTTGTCGTGTTCGTATTGGTTGACCAAGTCCCATAGAGTGCTTTATACAAGACGACATCAATTCTTCTTTTGCCTGTTTATTTTTAGACGATTAAATTATATTTGTAGAGGGAATATGAAAATCTGTACATATTGGAGTAAATAGATCTATCTATCGCCCGGTTCACACTCCACCCACGTCTATTGAACAGGTTAAGAGGCTCATCCCTTGTTCCCTGTTTAGGATGTGGTTTCCGGCTTTTTCTTTTCCAATCTTCTCACTTTGTTTTTTTTTTTCAATTGGAGTAGATAGATCTATCTATCGCCCGGTTCACACTCCACCCACGCCTATTAAACAGGTTAAGATGCTCATCCCTTGTTCCCTGTTTAGGATGTGGTTTCCGGCTTTATCTTTTCCAATCTTTTCACTATTACGTAGCCCCCTGCACATCAGTGGCGTTACCGCCTTGCTCGGGGTGATACGATTAGATAGATAGATAGATAGATAGATAGATAGATAGATAGATAGATAGATAGATAGAAAGAAAGAAAATGAACAGACTGAGATAGATAGATAGATAGATAGATAGATAGATAGATAGATAGATAGATAGATAGATGAGATTAGAAGAAACTCCGATAGATAGATAGATAGATAGATAGATAGATAGATAGATAGATAGATAGATTAGAAGAAACTCCGATAGATAGATAGATAGATAGATAGATAGATAGATAGATAGATAGATGAGAACTGGTAAAGGGTTAAGCTCTGTTGTAAACACGAAAGTAAAAGCAACATTGTTCTCTTCCTCACTTTTACAAAAATTCACATTTCCGTGTGAAATCCTAATTTTGACAAATAAAAAAAGGATTGACCCCGTACTGAAAGAAAAAGACGAAGCTGGATTTCACGATCAAATTTTAAATTAATTTTCTAATCAGTGGAAGATAGCGATTTGTAAAACAGAGAGAAAAGATAACAAGCCCGTGTTAAAAGGTCTTTCGGTATAAAAAGCAACATGTGACAAAAGAAACTTCAAGTATCACCCGGACATATGAAGTCCCGTCATACATGCGTTCTCCTTCTTCACTCGTGCAAATTTACATCAACTCTTCTTCTCCATCCTCAACATTCCCGCTGTCAACAAAAAAGAAGACAACAACAGCAACAAGATACTTTAACTGACTCCTAAAACTTAACGTCCGATAAGTACAATTTCCTTTATTGCTTCACCTTCATTTTCACTTTCTCGCTGGCCATAAAAAAGGAAAGTAATACAAACATTCTTAGTAACCTGTTAATCTTTTTACATACACACATTCTGTTACTTAATACTATTTCTCTGGAATGTTTGACTACGTACATCTTCGCTTTGAACATTTAACTTCTACAAATTGATGCTATTCTTTTTAGTTAAGAAAATTAACTTTAAACCTAAAAACAAAATATTTTATTCCTCCACACACCATCATCAACACATTTCAACCTTCTGATTTTGCTGTAGTAGTCCTTGCAAGAATAAGTTTATGCGTTTGTATGTATGTATGTATTTGTTTATGTATGAGCGTTTTTTCTTGGGTATGATAGTCTTTGAAGCAATCGCTCAGGGTGAATGTGGAAAAGGAAGGAGGTGAGAGAGAAAGAGAGCGGTAATAATAATGATCGCTTTGACATTTGTACGTGTTAATTACGCTTGTCATCTTTTTTCTCTGGCGACGGTCGAGCTTTCTCCGTCTTTTATTTCGTTTGTAGAGCTCCGAACAAGTCATTTGTGAATTTATTCCCGAATGTGATTCTGGCCATTCTATTTTGTTTTTAGATGTTTCCTAGTTTTCTATTGGCCGAAAAACATTTCGCATCGAGGTATAAAATTTCGCAAGTTTTTGTGTGTGTTAAGCAAAGTTTGTAAATTCGAAAAAAATCGTTTATTTCTAACAAAATCGGTGACTCAGTGCTTAGCATTTGAATTTTAAAATCCAGAACTTGTTTTGTTCACTACATATAGCTCCTCGTTCCAGTAACAGAGTGTAATTCTGTATATATATATATATATATATATATATATTTAGTTTCAGTAGTAAAAATATGTGTTGTTTTTTTTTTCTGTTAATGGTTCTACCGGATTTTGTTTTCTGGCAATTGTTCAATTCCGGATTTTTTTCGGCAGAATCTCTTGACTTTGTATTATTTGGTTGTCTCTAAAGTTCGTAAAAACTTGCAAAAAATTGAAATTTTACTCGCTAAGTAATCTAAGGTTACCAGAAAACAGTTGCAAAAAATTGAAACTTTACTCGCAAAAAACAACAAAAATTATTGCTCAAAATAAGAGCCATCATTTTCCAAGACTTTCTGCCATTGATCTGCAAGCTTTCGGATCTGGTCAAAGTATCATTCAGCCGGCTTCGAATCAAAGAATTCTTGACACGCTTCCTCGACTTCATCAAACGAGTCGAATCGGCGGCCCTTCAGAAAGTGTTGCATTGAGCAGAAAAGGCCGTAATCTGATGGAGCACAGTCAGGACTGTAGGCTGGATGTGGCAGAACGTCAACGCCGTCCAGCTCTTCAAACATGTCTTTGGTCTTCCTGGCGGTGTGTGGCTTGGCATTGTCCTGCTGCATCAAAGCGCGCTTTCGGTTGACCAGAGCCAGGTACTTTTGCTTCAACTTTTCGTAGACCCGCTCAAGTTGGTGACAGTAAAGTTCGGCACTGATGGCACGACCTTTCTGAACCAACTCAAAATGCACGGTTCCTTCAAAGTTCCACCAAACGCACAACATGACTTTCTTGCCGAATCGATCTTGTTTTGGAACCGACTGTGTCTCTTGCCCTTTCTGAACCCATCCCATTGCTTGTCTCAATTGTGCTGGACCAGATAGACCCATTTCGCAAGTGTTTACGAACTTTTGGGACAACCTAATATTAGAAATATATGCTGGTTTTAGTCTGTTAATGGAAACATTATTATGCACATTTTCAGATATTTTGATCGTAAAATATTTGTCATGTCGGCTTATTACTTGAAATGGGCCTGTGTATGACGCTTCTAAAGGTTTTTGTTTTGTTTTGCTGTTTTGTGCTCATGGGTTGAAATGTGTTTCCATAACTGTTGTCAATTTTGTCGTTAAACGTTTTTGGTGAAAGCCATAAGAGTAGGTATGTTTAGTTTCTTCTCATATCAAAGATGATTAAAGTAACGTAAGAATACTGAGAAAATGAAATATGTTTTTCAAGACGAAACAAAATAAGGAATTTCTTAAGATCTTTCACTATTTAAAGTTGTCATGCAGCTTGTTCCAGGAAAAGTAGTTAAACGTTAAAAGTACTCGTAGTTTCGATATTGAGTAGAGCTTTTTTTTCATTTCGCTGTTCCCATTAGAGGCTGGTTATATATATCGGCGTATAATTTGAAATTAGAATTATTCAAACGCATGGGACGCTTGAAATTCGATGAGTAGTCAGGAAAGAAAATGTATATAGTCAATGGTCGAATACGAAGTAGTATTCAAAAGCGTAAAACATGGTTTCACATGAGGTTAAACAATTGTATTCAGTATGAATTTAAAAAAAGGGTATATTTTGAGGTACTTAGCTTTGAAGTTGAGAGTACGCTGACATTTTCCAGTTGTCATTAGAGGTTAATATTGTATCAGCGTATAATTTGATAACAGGGTTTATTCAAACATGCTGTGCTCTCCTTTCCTTTTCCTTTTTCTTTTTTGTCCTTTCTTTCTTTTTTTTCTGTCCTTTTTTTTCTTGTCCTGTAGACGGTGAGTCGCCATTTTATGTAGTGAGGCTTGAGTTTTCTATGTCGTGGTCAACATCTTTCTTTTTGTGAGCGGAAGGTTGATTTGCGTATTTCTTTGCATTGGATGGTCACCATCATGTAGTTATCAGAATTCCTCTGTGTGTTATTTGCGGGGATATCATTTATGTAGAGATGAGAATTCGCTTGTGTGGTCTTTGCGAGGTTTCCGATGAAATAGTAGTGAGGAAGTTTAAGAGATACTGTGAGATAGATAGGAACTAGTAGCCATATTGCAAGTAATTTTTGTCGACAAAACATGATAGTGGGTTCTCTCATTTGTGTATATACATGTTGAATTGATTTTGGCGAGAGAAATGCGATGCAGTTTTGAAGAGTGTCAAATTATTAAGTGGGTAAATTTTCAAAGGAAAATGTGTTGTAAGTGTTCAAAGAGTGTTCCTTTGTGTGTTTTCCTTTTTTTTTCTTTTTTTTTTTCTTTTTTTGCTTTCGGTATCGGTGTTCACCAGTGAGGAAGTAGAAATTCTTCCAATCTATGTTCTTCGCGGGGTTTGAACGTCGGTGTTCACTAATGTAGTAGGTGGTTCTTCCATTGCGTGTTCTTTTTCGACGTTGGGGTTCACCAGTTTAGAAGTGATTGTTCCAGTGTGTGTTATTTTTTTACGTCGGGGTTGTTAGACTTTTTGGTACATATACATACTGTGCTGACACTCATAAGTCAATCCATTTTATAGTTTAGGAAAGAGGGCCTGGAGAAGGTCGGATAAATGGAAGAAGAGACAGAGCAAAGCAGCGCGAGACGTACTTGTTAGATCTGAGCAAATGGTTGGCGGAGCGGGACTTAGCGATACCAAGAGAAAAATAAAAAATATTGAGAGCGACAAGAGACAGAGCCAAGTGAAAATCTATGATCGCCTACGTCGTGAAAGGACACGGTACATGAAGAAGAAGAAGAAGAAGAAGAAGAAGAAGAAGAAGAAGAAGAAGATATAAACAATCTAATAATCAGATCTCAAGCACAAAGAAAATATATAAATTCACTTTCATATGTTTAAGTTTTATCAAATTTCTAATAATCGCTTTTTAAAGCAATAAACATTGCCGAGGGAGTGAAGGTATTTAATATAATAGCGGTGTCAAAGGAAAAAAAAAACGTCTTTTTTACACTCCGTTTTTAGGTGGATGCGAAGGTCCAAGTTTTCTGGGTTTTTTTTTTTTTTTGGTTTTTTTTTGTCATTATATCCAGCTGCGATTTAATTCTTGAGGTATACGGGTACTTTTAACTACTAAGTACAAATGTTTTTAAGTTTCAGAACTCTGTCAAAATAATATTCTTTTGTTTTATATGCCCTAGATTTAAAAAAAAAAAAAAAAAAAAAATTTACAAATCAGCTGGAATGATTGTCATCGCGTTCTCAAACTTCCTCAGTTTTAAGAGGCCGTGGATGGAGTTGTGATAAATCAGAGATATGACCCCGTCTCCGCCTTATTTTGTTTTTCGACCCATTACCATTTCCTCTTACTGGAGAACATTAACCGACATTCTTGTCCAACTAATCGGCCCGAGCGACACCCCAGAAGAAGAAAAACAAATATTTATATTTCCTCATAAGAAACAAGGTCGTTATTTAGAAATTGGGCCTTTGGGGAGCGCTTATTCGAGGAAGCCACTTATTCGAGGGAGTTAAAAATTTTAAAGTTACTCACATGTGAAGCCATTTGGACAATTTTCATTTATAACGTTGACTCTGTTTATATTTTATAGATAATAAAATCAAAACAATTGATTTTCAAACAAAAACAGTAAAACGTTTTGCAAGAAGATGTATGATACCTTAAAAATATATTATTTTATTAAATACACGCGACAAATACTCTCAAAAAATTCCGAATTAGTCATTTAGAGACGAATAATGATACCGACATCATTTGAGGAAAGTTCTTTCACATGTGCGTTGTGGTGCAAGGGATATCGACACGGAAAGATAAATCAGGGAGCCGAGTTCGAATTCCAGTTGAATTCCTTGCATTCACCTACGCACAAATACTCATGGGAAAGGTATTAACCCGTCTCTTATAGGTAAAATAATAGGACAGATTGGGTTCTATAGCCTTGGTTGGCAACCAGTCTACCGCAGAAAGTAATGGCAACCTACTGCGGAATAATCTTCCCAGTCATGTCCCTTTCGAGACATGATCGCCCAAAGCATGTATCACGTATGGCACTTAACTGACTTTTATGGGAAGTTGTACAGTTGCTAGATTTTTATGAATTTGGGTACGGATGTGCGTTGTGGTGCAGTGAACGAGAAACTGGAGAGCAGAGTTCGAATTCTAGTTTGCATTTACGCGTAAATACACTTCTCTCTAAATTAGTAGAATTGGGTATTATAGTCTACCGCATAAAATAATGGCAGCCTACTGCAAGAAAATCCTCTAACTAACCGGTCATGTCTCTTTCGAGACATGACCGCCCAAACGTGTATCACATATGGCACTTGACTGACTAGACTGACATCAATGTCTCGTCAATTCCAATTTAAACTGACAGGACGTAACCGTAAGTCTTATGCTAACAGTTTCTTTTTTCTCGCGCTTCTCGCTTGTGAAAATCTCTTCCGGCTCCATACTTTCAAGCCAACTTTGAGCTTCAAAAATTTAAATGCAATGTTAGTCGTTATCCACTGCCTTCCTGATCACTCTTCTATTGTTCTAGCTCCTTAATAATGCTTCTCATTTATATATTCTTTCACACTCAGTAACATCTTGCGTCTTAGTGGCTTTACTGCCTTGCATGAAGTGAATGGTTAAAAACAATTGATATCTGTTTTATTCCCAAACTCAATCGTTGATGTCTACTATTTAGTTCTTAATATTTAGCAAGTGGCAAGTTAACTTTGTATGATTAGTCAAATAGCTTTCTGAATGTCACTCCGTTAATTTCAGAATTTTTTTTAATACAATTATTTATATTTGTTTAATAAACATAAAATCGCACATAGCTTTGTGCATTTAACTTATTGAAACCGACAAATTCATTTTTCGTATTGGCCTTTTAATTGAGTAGGATTTAGAAATAAAACGCACGCACACACAGACAAACACACATATATATATAAACATATTGTTAAATATAACACACAATGAATGTCTATTACAAGGGTCATTTAATAAATAAGGTGAATTTTTCGGTATAAGGACTTCTACAGGAGTCATTCAATAAATAAGGTGAATTTTTCGGTATAAGGACTTCTACGAGGGTCATTCAATAAATGAGGTGAAGTTTCGGTATAAAGACTTCTACGAGGGTCATCCAAAAGGTGAATTTTTCGGTATAATGACTTCTACGATGGTCATTCAATGAATAAGATGAGTTTTTCGGTATAAGGACTTCTACGAGGGTCATTCAATAAATAAGATGAGTTCTTCGGTATAAAGACTTCTACGAGGGTCATTCAATAAATAAGGTGAGTTTTTCGGTATAAGGACTTCTACGATGGCCATTCAATAAATAAGGTGAATTTTTCGGTATAAGGACATCTACGAGGGTCGTTCAATAAATAAGGTGAATTTTTCGGTATAAGGACTTCTACGAGGGTCATTTTATAAAAAAGGTGAATATTTCGGTATAAGGACTTCTAATACAGCTAGAAGTTTTCTTCTTTTTTTTTCAACGTAGTCTCCCAGCAGTGTCACACATTTTTCCCATCTGTGCACAAGCTTCGTATTCCCTCAGCGTAAAAATCTTTGGACTGATGTCTCAACCAATCGCTCATAGCACTTTTGACTTCATCGTAACTTTCAAACTCCCTGACCCTCGTGAACGCTTTCAAGGGACCAACAAGGTGAAAGTCTGAAGGGGCAAGGTCTGGGCTGTAAGGGTGATGAGGGAGCAATTCCCAGCCCAGCTCGTTGATGGTCTGCATCTTTGGCACCCACCGGCAGCTGACCTTCGAGTAGGCATGGACAATTTTGTGTGCTGTCCCAACAGATAGGCCCAAAGTCCTTGCAATGTCATCCACTGTCACCCTTCTGTCATGAGGTCATTGACTGATTCGATCACCTCAGGAGACCTCACTTCTGTAGGCCTACCAGGCCTGTCTTCATCCTCAACACTGCTCCGTCCTTCTTTAAACAATTTAGCCCACTTGTAGACATTGTTTTGGCTGAAACATGTGGCACCATACACAGTATGGATTTCAACTGGTTTGTACATTTCAGCGACTAAAAACTTAATAACTGACCTCTGTTCAATCCTGGAGCATGCTTCTTAGTCGGCCATCTTTGTTAATCCCCAAAACTCTTAAAGTTTTTTTTCAACGTGGAAAAAAAAAATTAAATCCCTTTGAAAAAGATGTAAAAGAAAAAAAATTAAAAAAAGTAAGCTTCTATCTGTATTAGAAGTCCTTATACCAAAAGACTCACCTTATTTATTGAATGACCCTCGTATGTTTAAGCATGAGTCGTTCTAAACATCGTATTTTGGCTCTAATTTCTAGTGTATATAAGCACACAAATTGTCCAATATTTGGATATTTTTTATTACACTAGTTCTAAGCTTTCTTACAGTCGTTGTAGGGATGTTAACATAAAGATATCCATTTTCAGAGATGATATTCTCTTGTGTTGACATAAAACATTGCTATGCGACGATAACAGTCACCGAATAGCAGACACAGGTCGCAAATTAATAATGCGGTTCTATGACGTTACGCCACGTAAGAGATCAAAAGATTAACAACAGAATCATATGCCTAAACGCATGTAATGTATTGTGACTAGACTGAAATGTGATTTTATTGAGTGTGGGTTGCTTTGATTTAACGTAGATGGCCCCCAATATCTGAAGGCTCATTTTGCTGTGTACATGTGTGCGTATTGTTGTGTTATCGACTAAAATCTGCTTAATATTACGCATATGGCTTTGTTTTCTAAGTAATGTTGTTAAATAGAACTATGATCAGAAAGTTGATAAGTAAGTCTACGGGAGAGCGTGGTTGTAGTAAAAGCAACATATGTAGTGGATTTATTATTAATACCAGAAATACAATCTCTGAACGGGTATGTAAATTGATACACTGCATTGGTTTTCTGTAGAAGATTTAGTGTGGTTGTAGGGTTATTAGAGACTACGAGGTCAATTGGTTTAAATTTGTTTATATATGATGAGCTTAATTTGTTTATGTTTATTAATTGGTTTAACATTTCTACCTATTATATTTTTGAGTGTTGTTTCATCATGTTTGTAATTATTATGCATTTCGACAAAGTGACCCAACCTTCCTAGCAGTAGGTTTAGCTATTGATTCAATGTAGTCGTTCCACTTGAGGTCGGCTGAGAGAGTGAGGCCAAGGAGGCGCAGTGTATTGCTTTCGGAGACACATTAATGGGGAGGGGGGCAGGAAGGACTGTCTATGGAAGTTGAAGGATAGCAGCTTCGTTTTGGAAGCATTAAATTTTACGAGCCATTTCTTACCCTATTCCACCACATGTTGGAGGTCCGTCTCTCGATCAGCAGAGATATTATCTTTGTTTGCCTTGGCACATTTCTGACTGAAGCGGGGGTAAATGGCATGTCATCAGCGTAAATGCTTCCTTGGAAGTTGGTCACATCAGGGAGATCGTTGATGAAGATCAGAAATAGCGTCGGGCCTAGGATGGAGCCCTGGGGAACACCCGCGTTCGTGTAATAGGATCTGGAGGCGTGCCCGTTTAAGACGATCTTCATTATGCGGTTTGATAGGAACGACTGGATCAAACCAAGCAAGTTTCCAGTGATACCATCGTACTGTAGCTTGCGCAGAAGGTCGGCGTGCTAGACCCTTTCAAATTCTTTGGAGATATCCAGGGCAACAGCTCGAGCTTCACCGTTTTTATCGAGGGCCTGATATATGTACTCGGTGATGGTCATTAACAAATCAGCAGCAAAGCGGAAGTCATACAGTCTATATGAGAATAGTTTATGGGCGGTCAGATGTTGAACTATTTAAGCATTGATGATAGCCTCGAAGACTTTGCAGAAAATCGGTAGAAGGCTGATAGGGCGATAATTAGAGGGGTCCGAGGGTTTTCCTGAGTTCTTAAATAAAGGAACTATAAAGAGGACTTCCAGCAGGCAGGGAAAAAAAGGAATTATAGAGTTTAGAGAAGACAGAGGAGATTTCAGGGGCACATTTCTTTCTTTAAAACAATGACCGGAATTCCGTCACCTCCGCTCGCCTTATGGGGTCGAGTTTTGAAATTATTTTAGAGACCAGAGAGGTGGTTATGTAAACATCCTTCATTTGAGCCTCATAGAGAAGCCGGGTTCAGATATTCCAGACGAGTCAAAATGTGAAGTTGGAGAAAAATCTTTGAGCAAAGCACTCGGCCTTGTCCGCAGTAGATGTGAAAACCTCAAATTTATTGATTAAAGGAGGGATGGAGGATTTTCTGTTGTACAGCACACATTTGCAGAGCCGCCAATAGTCATTTGGAGCCGAATATGCTGGCTGCTATACGCTGCTTCATTCTCTCAGCGAACTACAGCCTAGTATCATTTAAGATACTCTTACACTCATTATGAGCAGAAGCAAATGGGCGCCTATTGCGATCGGACAGATGTGCGTTGTGGTGCAGTGGATATCAGCTCGGAACGAGCTATCGGGGATCCGAGTTCGAATTTCAGTTGAATTCCTTGCATTCACTTGCGCGCAA
Organism: Ascarosepion bandense; assembly: GCA_037127315.1. NCBI lineage: Eukaryota > Metazoa > Mollusca > Cephalopoda > Sepiida > Sepiidae > Ascarosepion > Ascarosepion bandense. Next base: position 700,823 of record JBBBDQ010000317.1, read on the forward strand.
ATACCCTTGGGAAAGGTATTAATCAGTCCCTCCCCTCCAGTTATGGGTGAAATAACAGGATAGATTGGGTTCTATAGCTTTGGCTGGCAACCAGTCTACCTCAGAAAGTAATGGCAGCTTACTGCTGTATAAGCTTCTGTCCAGTCAGTCATGTCTGTTTCGAGACATGATCACCCAAGCGTGTATCCCGTATGGCATTAACTGAGTGACTGTGGTCAGACGCGTGGTTTCGATAGAGACGGAAGAAATGATTACTGTAAGCACTGGGGACAGAGCAGGGAGGAGAGAACCAAAGGGGACGAAGAGGGTGCAGGTCGGAACTTCCTGACCGGGATGAAAGCACTGATGCCAGTTTTCACCCAAGAGGAGACCTCAGAGGCGCAGTCCTCAACGGGAAGGCTAAACACATTTTCCTTAGGGTCGTCACATAGGAAATCGCGGAACGAATCCCAGTCTTCTCTCTGGTAGCAGTAAGAAATTCTGCTGGTAGGTAGGAGGTTCCTGCGGTAAATGAGAGTGGGGAGAACTATTAACTGAAACGAAAACATGATCAGAGTTTCCAAGAGGACAAAGCTGCAAGGCTTGGCAGGAGTCAAAGACAGAGGTGAACCAGTGATCTAACAGAGAAGCATGTCCTGTAGGGATACTGGGGAAGCGCGTGGGGAAACCCACCACTTGCCTAAGAGATTGAGTAATAGCAAAGTTCATGGCATGAATGTCAGCCGGATCAGCCACTTGGCATGGTGGGCACTAAAATCACCGAACACAAATATGTTAGCGTATGAGTGGAAGGAAGTGGTCTTATCTATATTGTCAGTGATACTGTCTAGCAGGGAGCAGTCAGGAAGAGAAAGGGGAACGGTATGTGTGTGAAATCTTTTGGTAAGTGTATATGTGTCTCGGAGAGCCGAGTTCAGAGAGCCGAGTTCGAATTCCAGTTGAATTCTTTGCATTCACGTACGCGCAAATACACTTGGGAAAGGTATTAATTCGTCTCTTCCCTCCAGTTATGGGTCAAATAACAGGACGATTGGGTTCTATAGCCTTGGTCGGCAACCAGTTTACCGCAGAAAGCAATAACAACCTACTGCGGGATAATCATATGCCCAGTCAGTCATGTCTCTTTCGAGACATGATCGCCCAATCGTTTATCACGTATGGCACTTAACTGATTGATATGTGTATGTATGTGAAGGAAAGTTTTGGAGACATTTCTTTTTATTGTGGATCAACGAAATATAGCTTGGTTGTAATAAATTTTGCGGTTGAAATCTTTCATTGAAGGTGGAATTTGTTATTATTTTATCTATTATTTACAACATTATTTTTATTAAAATATTATTTATCTTTATGTAATATTTAGATTATTACGTATTATTAAGAATATTAATATAATATTATGTATTATTTAGAACTAGCAATATGTATATATATATATATATATATATATATATATATAATTAATATTGTGTTCTATATAATCATGTAATTAAATTTGTTTCTTAATTAAAAATAAATTGCGACACAATCTCGTCATTTGGCAATGTTAGATCATAGTTGTGAAAATGATTTTCATTTAAATATAAGAAACACTACGTTTGTTATTTATAGATATAGGAAGACGTAAAAATTTATAAATTTATAAATTATAAGACTGTCGTTATTGTTTGTCCATGAATTGTTATGCTAGAATATAACTTGACATCTTTGAAAATGGCTTATGTAAGCCGAAATCTTAGATTGGATTATTAAAAAAAATTATGTATCAATATTGTAATTTTCTTTCTTCATTTGATGATAATACTAGTAAGCTTATCAGACAATGTGAAAAAAATTACATGAACTAAACAGACAAAATTTGTCTATATATATATATATATATATATATATATAAGTAACTAGTTTTGATGACAATAACCGTTTCCATTGTATATAAATTTAAACGTAAGTTAATATTTTGTAAAATATTCTACTCTTATGGAATGTCAAAAATAGGGCATTAGCATGAATCTTTAGAATTTCGGCGAAACATTTGTTTCCTCTGATTGTGGCTTTACTCCTCCAAATAACAGATGAAAGTTACAACAAAATGTTAGGGTCAAATGAAATTGTAATCTAAATGTTCCTCATTTAGGTTCAGTTTAACAACATTCCATGACCTTTCAACTTTGACTGACATTTTCACAAAATGTTTACTTCCTTCAAGGATCCTGTTGATATGGCCCAAGGCGGGGAAAAGTTGACAAAACAAACCAGTTGGCAATTTTATAACAGAAGATAATATATAACTCTTCCAATCATGTAGAGGTTTAAGGGGTAGTTTATATGAATAGGAGGGGAAGATAACGGTTAGGTTTAGATTTGAACAGTTCAAGACTCTCGAGCTGATTTACAATAGGGTTCATATTTTACAAGGCCTGGGGCCACTCGAGGTAGTGGGTTACATTTAGGGATAGTTTATATGGATAGAAGGGAAAGATAATGGTTAAGTCTAGACTTGAACGTGTCAAGATTGTAATGCTCGAGAAAACATCCTCTTGGGAGTTAGTTTCATGGGGCAGTGGTTCGCGAACAAACTTCCGTTCATGTGACTCTGTTACGATGACACTTTTTTCAAATAGGTCCATTTATACGTGTATAATTAGATAATATATTTATTTACATTATGTACTTGTGTATAAGGCGATCTGAATAAGAGTCGACCCTCCACTACGTTATGGTTAAAAAATGGGTAAAAATTCGACCCCGTGGATAAGCCGAAGCAGTTAATTATGCATTTCATCATATTTTACCATATGAAATGCCTTTCAAACATGCCGTATATACTCGTATATAAGCCTATAAGTTGGTTGACATCCGGTTCACAGGATGTCAACCAATTGTCACACACGGCTGAACAGGAGTAGAGGTTTATGCTTTGCTTCCTGTTTAGGACTAGATTTGCGGTGCCTTCTAATGTCAGCTTCAGCTATATACTCTTAAAGTAACTTCACATGAATAATGAAATTTTATTCATTAATTATTTATGACTAGCGGAACCCGTGTAATTTCCACGGAAGGATAATTATGATTTCCTGGAAAAAAATTTACTTTGTCATACTACAAATGATAGTAACGTCTTCAAACATAAAGGTATTGGATAATAAAATAACGATAACACAGAGTGTAATTTTATTAAAATATCTATAAAATTAATGTCCATAGAAGCTACTTTACTGTAATCTTATATTATATTAAGCGGCGTATGCACAGACAAGAACCAAAATACTGTACGCTATTTTGTGAGAGATTTTGAAAGAGAATTTTTTTTATTACTGAAAAATCATGGCTCCTGTGTCCATTGTAAACAGAAAAGACTAACTGAGTAATGGACAAGGGAGTAGAGGCCGGAAATTTCGTTATTAGGTCACGGGATACGACAACAAACCTACCTATTTTTACTATATTGTACAGTACACACACACACACACACACACACACACACACACACACACACACTGCTACAACCACCGGCTTAAGCTGCTACTGCTACGGTAATGCTATAGGCTCTCTTGCTCTCTCTCTCCCTACTCTCTCATTCTTTACTACCTTTCCGTTTGGTAAAGGTGAGAGAAAGGCTGAGGAGAGTAGCGTTTATAAAAAGATAGAGGGGAAGAAAAAGCTCGTGTAGAGAGTAAGTGTGTTATCTTTTTTTCAGTGGCATGACGGATGGAGGAACTAACTATACTAAATAACTAAGGAAGGAACAAGCAGAATTATTTTATGATAGTTTATTTTTTCTTTCCTTCATCTATGGGAGTAGATAGGCTTGCCTATCGTCCGGTTCAGATTCCTCCGTAGTCTTTTGAATAGGAGTAGACGTTTATCCTTGTTTCCAGTTTAAGATTAGGTTTCCGGTTTCTTCTAAAATAATTTAAATTGTCTTTCACTCCCAGTAGCTCCTTGCGTCTTAGTGATATTATTACCTTCCTTGGGTTGAATTGATTTTTAAAAAACCCGCTAAGGTTGACATCAAAATGTTCGCTTGGGCTTTCTCCAAACCCAGATAAAGCCAGTGAAAGATAACACTGAGTAGCAACTGTTATTTCCTATTTGGTTGCGTCTAGAAATTATGAAAAAAGGTTAACATTACATTTCCGTATAAATTTGTTTTTGTCAGTAGGTTGGCATTACTTTCTGCGGTAGACTAGTTGCCAGCCAAAGCTATAAAACCCAATTTGTCCTATTATTTAACCCATAGCTAGAGAGAGAAGCATCGGATTTTCAAGAGTATTTTCCCGTAAGTGAATGCAACGAATTCAACTGGAATTCGAACTCGGTTCTCCGATTTCTCGTTCCGAGCCGATATCCACCACACCACCCACGCACATAATAGCAGACCTTAAAATACCTATTACTGACGCTGACTTTCTCACTCACTACAAATTATCTGTGAATTTGCCAAAAAGGACCTTGTCAGATGACGAAACAAAGTTGGAATTTTCAGGCATTTACACTGCATGCCTCACCATGGGAATTGCTGTTGCATTTTTCTTGGAAAGCGAATTCAGTCATAATCTTCGCCAACACTATCCGTTCTTTATCACATACCTGGGAAGTGCCATAACAGAAGACGGAAAGTGTGACACAGAGATCCGAAGGCGAATTGGCATGGCGAAGGAAGCGAAGTTGAGTAAAGTATTAAGAAACAGGATAGTTTCGCTATAAAGAAAGAAGAGGGTACTGGATTGCTATGTGATGTCAGTTCTTCAATATGGCAGTGAATGCTGGACAATATCATTGAAGATGAAGGAAAAACTTGAAGCAACTGAAATGTGGTTCTACAGAAGGATGCTGCGAATATCATGGATCGAGCATGTGAGCAATGATGAGGTTTTGGAAATGATGGAAACAAAAAGGAAATTAATACTGAGCATCAGGAAGAGACAGCTGAAGTTCCTGGGACATGTCATGAGGAAAGAGGGCTTGGAGAACTTGATACTGACAGGCCAGATAGAGGAAAAACGAGACAGGGGAAAGCAGCAGATAATATATTTGAAGGACCTAATCAGGTGGATGATGGAACGAGGGTTGCATGGTGTAACAGGAAAAGGTGTGCTAAGTGCCACCAGGGATAGAGAGACGTGGAAATTCATGATCGCCTACGTCCTGAAAGGACAGGGCACATAAGAAGAAGAAGAAGAAGAAGAAGAAGAAGAATGTGACCATTAAGTGCAGAGTAGTAGTCGGAAGAACACACACATACAAAAGAGTGACGGCTGGAGTTGTCTTTCCTTGAGTTCTCTTCACGTCCCGAGCTTGTCTGCTCTGTTCTCTGTGCCTCTCTTGACCTAGGGAAACTCTATCTTATATATAAGTTCATGCTCTGTCGAGCTTCACCCAGTTACGTTGTTCCTTGGCAGGTCTAATCACCAATCATTCTCTTTGGCTAGTTGCATTTTGACGTAATCACATTATCATTTATTTCATCGTACAATTTTTTTCCAATTTTGTCAGGCAGACACTAATGCCTGTTTATTTCACTGCTCAAATTTTTTTCCAACTTTGACAGGCTGACAAAAATATTTTTCTATGCAAATAATTTAATGTAAATTATATTTGCTGCTGACCAAATAATTTAATTAAATTATTTTTATTGTTTGTATTTCATGACCTTGAAAACCAGCGTTGTTTCCACAATACAATTTTTATTTTTGTTTTGGCATTCCAGCTTCAGTTGAAATTGTTTTTCTTTTTCAACCTTCGACAGGAATAAATTCTTTTTAAGTTCAATTATATTCTGTTGTTCCTCAGAATATATAACAAGAATGGCTGCTCTGTTCTGCCAATGGGCAGAATCATATCAGTAATGTGATTGAATCTGTAATGTGATAGGTACCAACTTGGCAGCTCGACTACAGCCACTTCCCCACCAACGAGATGTGCCCTCCCTTTGTCTGTTCTATAAATACTTTCATGGCTTCTGCTCCAACAAACTTAAGTCACTGGTGCCTCTGCAACAGGTGTTTACTCATGCAACCAGATTGGCAACTGGGTCCCACCCATTCACAGTTAGATTAACCAAATGCAGATGAAAATTCTACTCCTGCAGCTCCTTCTCTCACACTTCCCGCCTATGGAACTCGCTTCCTTATTCTTGCTTTCCTGACGGCTACAACCTCCAGGAATTTAAATGCAATGTCAATACTCATCTCTTAACCACTTGATTCTAGTTCTTTCTTCACCACCACCGTATATCGTTTCTCTCCACCTTTGCAACTGCCATCACACCTGTATTCCTATCCTTCTCTTGCTCCTTTTTAACTGGTTCGTCTTTCTCTTCACTCTCTTCGAATTAATCTTTTTACTCTTATGTAGCCCCCTGCACATCAATGGCGTCACCGCCATGCTCGGGGTGATATGATTAAAAAAAATATATATATATAATTGTCATCCGCAGACAGATCTGTTTCGCTATATCACAGCTCATCAGTATGGTTAGACTCCGATTGCTACACAACCCAGGCTCGAAACCCGACCGATCAGGCGTCAGTTGGCGACTCTACCACTGGGCCACGGGGCGTTTGGTGGAAGAATGGAGTCTTTTTAGCGCATATCATATTACGCGCCCAATAGCTTCTTCTTCTTCTATGTGCCCTGTCCCTTCAGGACGTAGGCGATCATGGCTCTTCACATCTCCCTATCCCTTGTGGCTCTTAGTATGTTTGCTCCTGTTGCTGCTGGCAACCCCCGTTCCGTCATCCACCTGATCAGACCCTGCAAATATGTTATCCGCTGCCTTCCTCTGTCTCTCCTTCCTTCTATCTGACCAGTCAGTATCAGGTTCTCCAGGCTCTCTTTCCTCATTGCATGTCCCAGGAACTTCAGTTGTCTCTTCCTGATGCTCAGCATCAATTTCCTTTTTGTTGCCATTCTTTCCAACACCTCATCGTTGCTTGCATGCTCAGTCCACGATATCCGCAGCATCCTTCTGTAGAACCACATTTCCGCTGCTTCCAGTTTTGTCCTCATTTTCGATGATATTGTCCAGCACTCACTGCCGTAATGAGCGATGCGTACACGCTAGAGTGGCTTCTGTTTTTTGAAGTCTACCTTTCTTCTATATATATAAATTAATATCTATCTCCTGTAGGTTAGCATTAGCTAGGCTGATGTTTAATAAGACGGTAGTTTCATTTTGGTGGCGTTAAAATTTATAAGTCATTCTATGCTGAGTAAATTTGATGTGTGCTTGGATTTTTTCTTCTCTTTTCTTTTTTCCAGCGAGATTCCCTTGTACAATGAATTTTTAATTCTTTTTTTAATTATTTCCCCCAAGCAAGGCGGTATCGCCACTGATGCGCAGGGGGCTACATAAGGGTAAAAGTTTAGACAGGAGGAGAGTGAAGAGAAAGACGAACCAGTTACAAGGGACGTCAGAGAAAGGGCAAGAGAAGGATGGGAACACAGGTGTGAAGACAGTTGAGAAGGTAGAGAGAAAGGAAAACAATAAGATGTACACCTGGATTCATTCAATACCGGTGTGACGTAGCTTCCCTGTGCCTCTTCTATAAATACTTTCATGGCTTCTGCTCTGATGAACTTAAATCACTGGTGCCCACTAGATGTGAATTTGCACGAGATACTAGATTGGCAACTAGGTCCCACCCTTTTACAGTGAAACTGATGAAATGTAACTGCAATTTCTACTCCAACAGTTTCTTTCCTCGCACTTCCCGCCTGTGGAATTCCCTACCGCATGCTTGCTTCCCCGACGGCTACAACCTCCAGGAGTTTAAATGTAAGGTCAATAGACACCTCCTAACACACTCACTCACACTCACTCTCTCCAACTCTCTTCCTATGTACATCCTAAGTCGTCTATCACCCTCCTGACATTTCCTATACCCAATCCCTCTATGTAACCCCCTGCGCTATAGTGGCAGTCGAATGCCTTGCTTGGGGTGACATGATTAAAAAAACAAAAAAAAATGTGGATATGTGGGGAAGATAATGGTTAAGATTGTTAGTTTGAAAGAGCAGTGGTTCATGAAAAGGAGATGTTCGAGTGGAACTTACATCACATCAATGAATATGAAGTGAAAAAGGATAGTTTGCTACAATGTCCATGGAATGCCGGGTATTAGCTGTGAATATTAGAATTGGTTGAACTAAGGAATGAATTTCATCTGAACGCTTTCTATGGTTATCGTGAAAGAGCAGTTGAAAGCTTGCGATGTTTCAGTGGTGAGAAAGAGGTTGCAGGGTGAAAAATATTTTGTCATCCCCAAGGATGCAGAGATGTTTTTAGACACAATAGAGACTTGGACAACAAAGGTTGTTGGGGGGGAGGGAACATTTTAAGTGGAAATTATGTCTGTGTCGCGGAATATGAGTTGAATGAGAGTAGTTTGCTAAAATGTGTGTGGCATGGTGAGTCTTAGCTGTAAAGCGAGTGTCAGCAACCTACGGCCCCCGGCACGCGAAGGCATTTTGACCGGCCCATGAGCCTGATTACGAATGACTATTTTTAACATGAGAGACAAGGCTTTCAAATTAAAACAAAAGGTCTGCTGTTATCTTCCTTTGATCTATCCAACCGAATTTGAATACTATGACAGCAAAAACATGATCAAAACCCAGTCACCTCCATTTCTGCATAAAAAATAAAAAATAAACCTAGAAAGTAATTTTAAATACCGAAATAAAATTCAAATGAATGTAATCAGTGCTCTTCGTATTTACTTATTCAAAAAGAAATAAATTCAGGGTTTTGTTTCGTTTTAGTAATTTGTTTGAAAATTGAAAGAAAACCCAGAAAATATAAAATATATTGCAATTTTTGATTCCCGGATAGAAATGAAAAAATAAATTTTGGTGATGTCATAATTTCATCCATTTCACTTTGGTTGATTTTTTTCACTTTGAAGTATTTTGACGTTCCTTTAGGAAAAGTTATTTTTGTTAGGTGTTTTTTAATTTTAGATTTTCTTTTGTTTTTCTGATTTCTCAATGTTTATTTTCATTATGGTTTTAAATATTTAGGTTGACAAGATCTGCATATGAAATTTTCTTTAATTTTTCATTAATGGTCTTTGTCCGGCCCGATACCTGTCATTATAACATGATCCGGCCTGCGGAGTCGGATGAGTTGCCGACCCCTGCTGTAAAGGTTAGAATTGGTGGAAGTAAGGACTGGAGCTCATCTAAGCACTTTCCATGGAAATAGCAATAGAGGTTTGTGGCATTTTGCCTGTGAGAAAGGAGTTTGCATGATGGAAAATAAGTTGTTATCCACAAGGACATGGAGAAAATACATATAAAATTCTATCACCATCTTTCAAGCCCCCTTGATTGGCGTTATGGGACAATCATTGAAATCAGCCAAGACCTTGGAAAAAATTGTCGACCCCCACAAATCTGGTTAATCTTTTAGAAAGTTTTAACAGTCACCTGAATGTCGGACATTATTTAGTTGCCGCTTACCAAAAGAAAAGTTTCTATTTTGTAACTTCTGCAATAAATTTGGTAAATAATCTATCTTGCTTTTGTTACCTCTTACCAACAGACAAGCAAATAAATAAAAGGAAAGAAAAAAATATTTTTAAAAAAATTTATTTCCTATCTAAAGTTGGAAAAGAAAGAAGCCACTGATCCTAGCCGTTTAGTGTTCTGTCCTTTTCAAGTCCTTTTCTTTTCGAGCTAGGAGTTGGCTTTCTTTACAGAGATGACGAAAGAGTTATTTGGTGGAGGTGGGTTGCAGGGACCACAAGGATTGCAAGGGCCACATGGACGGCAAGGACCACAAGGGGTGCAACATGGTTGGCAGGGCTGGCAGCATGGTTGGCAGCAACTGCCGTCACTCTGCAAACAAAAAAAAACATGGCAAATTAGCAGGCCAATAACATTGATTATATTTATAGGTGGTGTCAACAGTTAATATTAGGAGGACTGTTTCACCCTTAGCATTCAACACATCCAAACAAATACAAATGAAATAATTTTACCATTTCACTGAAGCAGACTTTAAACAACTGAGAGCGCTATCACTTCCACTAATGTTTTTTTTGTTTCTTTCTCTGATTAATCCAGAATAGTCCATTATTTGGGAGGTATTGGCAGGATTAGAATTATTTATTTAATTTATTTTGTACCCGGCATCTCCATTCCCCTAAGAAAGAGAGCTTCTTGATTCTGTCCTTTTAAGGCAGAATACAGCGGCCTCTTTAATTATGAGGGTGTGTTTGGGTCTTACTAACACGATGTATATATATTCATTTGAAATTGTTTTGTTTTGGGATTTTTTGTTTCTTCATAACCCCTTCCCATCATGTCATTTCATGAAAAATTTTTAAAGTTATTTTTGTAATTTATTGTACAAACCACAAATTTTTATGTACATTTGGGGCGTTTTGTAGGTCCTCGGTATGTTTTTTGCGGTATTTTGGTGCACGACAAGTATGAGTGTTGATGGACAAATTTTTATGGTGAATGAGAATCATTGTAACGTATGTATGGGTCGAGAATCTGATATATAGGATAGAGTATCTGTAGACCAACCTGAGTTTTGTTCCCCCTCCCCATTTTTCAGCCTTGTGCCATAATTTTGTAAGTTTGTAAGTTTACAAAATAAAAACACTACAGAATTATAATAGTATTGATTATTTTCTATAATTTAACAGGAAAAAAAAAACCCCAAAAAACTTAGTTCATCACCTCTGGCCCCAACCTATATGGGTACCTATATGGGTACCTTGATATGCAGTATTTCAGAGGATCTCAACAGCAATGAGTTAAACTTAGCGAGTTTCAACCTGCAGCAGTTAAAATCTGAACAGGACGGAGCTCTGTGACATATATCCAGCTTGGTGACAACAGCATCACTGGATGGAGGGCTTTCTAGACTGAAGTCAATGATCAGGTTGTGGGGTTCCTCTGACTGAATCAACACCAAGGTGAGCCTTCAATTTGGGAGGCATTGGTTGTGATGGAGTTTGCCTGGTCCACTTTGTCCCAGGATATACTATGCATAAATAAATACCTACCAAGACATGTGGAGGGAGCTGGTCAAGTGTTCAGCTGTGCAGTGGCCCTAAGATCAGTTGTGGCATTGATGAGGATGAGGACCTAATGTTGGAAAAGTACTCTTCAATATGTTTGAATTAACTCTGGATTTTTAAAATGGAACCCCTTTGATAATTTTTTTCTCTTGCTTTTTATGATATTTAGTAACCTGATTTATTTTCTTTAACAAGTAGTTAAATAAATAGGGTATATCGTCAGTGGTAGTACCTTTGCAATGAAGCAGTCGACCCAGCTGAATAGGTTCACAGCCTACATCCAAATCACACATGGCTTTAAGATGCTACTGCGACAATCACACACTGGTCAATAGTATCAAACTGCCAGCTAAACAGTGTGAGGGTAGTTGGAAGAGTTTCCCAACGACCAGTGAAGGGGATGCCTCTTTCCAACCCACCTGTGCAAAGCAGCTATTGACCAGTTACCAGCCTGGGCAACAGTGGGTAGAGGAACTTCTGAGAGGGAGGATGACATAACCTTAATGTCTCCGATACAAAAGAAAACCGGAAAGCATTATTTTGCCTCAATTTCTTCATGAAACACAAAATGCACTAACTGAAAAATAACATTTAAAATTCGAAACTGTTTGGATTGTTTTCAATAATCAATTTGACTTTCTAAATGTTGGCCATGTCTTGCCCACTTTTTTTTTGTGAAAATTGAGACTTTACTGATGCTCTCTTCCTGTTCTACTATTTAATAAGTCCTGTGAGTGTCAAATTCTCCAGGCCCTCTTTCCTGATTGTTTCTCAGAAACATCAACAGCCTCTTCCTGATTCTGAATCGATGCTTGCCTCTTGTTTGCATTTTTCTTAAATTCACTTGTAGCTCTGTTCTGTCTATGGCAGTCTCAGCATCCTTCTGTAGAGCCATATCTCTGTTGCTTCAAATCTTTTTTCCACTGTGAGGATATTGTCTAAATGGTGAAATTTATATTATAAAAGAAGGATTTCCATCTCACTTTGTTTGTTCATGAATTTGAATGCACTTAAGTAGTGTATTTGCTTGAGTGACTTACATGTGCTTGTGACAACTCTCTCCGCCCCCCACCCCCTCCGGAACACATAATTTGACTAACTTTGAAATAAGATACCAGAATAATGCATTCCCTTTTCACTCAGTTTGGATAACACCTGCTCTGGACTAAACAATAAAAAGCATGGTGTCTTCTGGGCAAGACAGTCTGGCAGAGCTCCAAGCCTCTCCAGGCTGGTTTTAATTCAGATTTTTTCCTTCTCCTAAACTGGTTGCCAACCAAGGATATAGAATCTAGACTGTTCTGTTATTTTACTCATAGCAGGGATGGAAGGTGCAAATGACCCTTCTCAGATTTTGAATTCGAATTTGTCCTGGATCAGTCGCTACCCAAGGCTAAACAACCCAGTCTGTCCTGCTATTAACCATAGCTGAGAGTGAAGAGATAGATCCATACCTTATTCAAGAGTATTTGTGCAGAAGTGAATACAATAAACCCAACTGGAATTAGAACTTAGCTCTTCAATCATAAATTCTGAGCCATTATCTATCACACAACCTGCACATCCAAGCTTACAGCATTTGGTATTCCCAAGTGGTCACTCATTAAAGTATTGAACTCACTCAATGTTGCTTAACTCTTCTTATTGTATGGAAATCGGTGTTTCAATGTGATATGGCCATAAGCATGAAGAAATTGTCCAGCATTCACTTTCATATGTTACCATCATATTAATACCTTCTCAAGGTTAGCATCAGCCATGCAAATATGGTTCTCTATGGTGTTATGGTGTAGTAGTTTAATTTTGGTGGCGTTAAAATTTACAAGTCATTCCTTGCTCCACTTAGCAACTGACTAGAGAACATTTTTTCAAGAGCAGCTGCCAGTTTACTCTGTTGGACTTACTTGATTTACTATGTTTTACTTTAGTTATTTATTTATTTCATCACATTCTGAGTGGATTAAAACATTATATACACTAAAATAACTATACAAGGCCCAAGAGCCAGTCAAGGTAGTGGGCTACAGAGTAAGAGACACAGTTTATAAGGATATGTTGGGGAAGATAATGCTTAACACAAATAAATATGGTAAGAGTATTTTGCTCAGATTTCATTTGTTTTAATAGTAAGCTTTACCCTGTACAAGACTTGGGGGCCACTTGAGGTAGAGGGTCATGCTAGGGGTAGTTTATATGTAAATAATGGTAGTGGATATGTGCTAAAGATAATGGTTAACCCTAGACATTTGAGCAGGTAAAGATTGTAGTTATCTGGGATTCAGTTCTACAAAGTAGTGGTTTGTGGGAAGGAGCTGTTTGAGTGAAACATATATCTTACCAAATGGAATGAGGAGAGAATGAGGGTGGCTTGCTGTGAAGCATGTCAAGCTTCAGCCATGAAGGTTAGATCAGGTTAAACTAAGAAATGTAGTTTGTCTGAACATTCTCAATGGAAGTAGCTATAGAGCAATTAGAGGCTTGCAACATTTTGTAGGATGAAAAATAAGTTTAACCTACAAGGATAAGAAAATACAACTTATTAATTCCTACTTTCAAATTTCGTGCCTCTTTGCTTGATGTCATGTGAAGATCAATGAAATCAGTCAAGACCTCAGAAAAAAAATTATGGATCCCCACAAATCTGGTTAATGTTTGAGAGATTTTTTTTTACCAATCACTTGTTTGTACAATACTATTTAATTGGCGCTTACTAAAAGAAAACATTTTTTCGGGTAAATAAATAAATAAAAGGAAAGGAAAATATTTTATGAAATGTTTATTTCCTATCTAAAGTTGAAAAAGAAAGAAACCACTGATCCTAGCTGATTAGTGTTCTGTCCTTTTCAAGTCCTTTTCTTTCCGTGCTAGGAATTTGCTTTCTTTACAGAGATTACGAAAGAATTATTTGGTGAGGATGAACCGGAAGCAGGTTTAATGTGGATGTGTTGATGATCAGGGTTGCAAGGACCACATGGATTGCAAGGACCACATGGATTGCAAGGACCACAGGGACGGCAAGGACCACAAGGATTGCAAGGACCACAGGGGCGGCAAGGACCACAGGGACCGCAGGGGCCGCAGGGACCGCAGGGGCCGCAGGGACCACAAGGACCGCAGGGGCTGCAGCATGGTTGGCATGGTTGGCAGCAAGTGCCATCACTCTGCAAACAGAAAAGCAAGGCAATTTAGCAGGCCAATAATACAGATTATATTTGTAGATGGGGTCAACAGTTAATATTTGGAGGCCTGTTTCACCCCTTAGCATGCTAAAACCAGTTGTTCCTTTTCCTAAACTGGCTGCCAACCAAGGATATAAGCTTATATTCAGAGTTGTCCTTCAAGAACAGCTGCCACACAAACCTATAGGACCCAGTCTGTCCTGCTGTTAACAAATAACTTGGGGTGAAGAGATAAATTCATTTTGTATTAACACATAAGTGAATTAATTGAGCTTGACTGGAATTTGAACCCTGCACTCTGATTCCTCAATCCAATTTCAATCCAAGACACTATTTATTAATCCACTGTTCCTTCTATAAGTAAATATATTTTCTAATAAAGATACCTTAAATGGACAAGTAATTTAGATTTTAAATTGGGGCAATTAGTGACACAAGGTTGGTTTTTAAGGTGGGCACCAGAGGGTGCACACTTGGATAGGGATAAAAATTGCACAGTCCCTACAACCATCGGGTTCACTGGCATCAGTGGTGACCACCAATTCACCCCTCTGCAGGAGTGCAGCCTCAGACATCTGTGGTACCCGGTATTAAACTATTTTTTAAGCTTAAACATTTAAATTAACAAGTGATTGGTGACAAAAAGCTTAAATAACTGTAAATTCAGTTCTTTTTCTGTCTTTTGGAAATATCTGATTATAGATGTATTTATTTATGCATAGTGCCAAATAAAAGAGGGAAGAAATAATCTATTCTATCAAAGTTGATGTCTGCCAGTGTGAAAAAGAATTCAGGATTTTGATTGGTGTTATGTAAGAGAAAGAATCTTCTTACCTGGACTGTGATTTTGGTCTTTTTTTGTTTCTTAGGTCCTGTCAGAAAAAAACATGATAATAATAAAACATTTAATTCAAACTGAATCAAGGTCTTATGAATAAGTTTTGAAATCATATCACCCAAAACCACTAAGACACAGGGTGTTACAGGAAGTGAAAGAGAAGATTTTAGTGAGGAGAAGTAAGAGGGAAGATTGTGATTGACATTGCTCTTAGAAAAGCTTATCAGAACAGCAGCCATGAAAATATTTGTAGAAAAGACAAAGGGAAGCCATATCATGTTGGTGGGGAAGTGACTGAAGTTGTTCCAATAAAGGAGCAGGATGCAGAAAGATAGAAGACTGTGATTGACATTGCATTGAAATTTTTGAAGATTTTATATGGCAGAGAAGCAAGCTTCACAGGCGAGTTATGCAAGTAAATAAACTATCAGAATTGACTGACTGGATAGAGTGTATATGAATATGAAAGTGGACACTGAGGTCAACACTGAGCAGTGACAGTCTGTTTCATGCCTGAAGATGAAACAGACTATTGTTACTTGGTGAAAAACATCAGGGACCACTTTTATTCATATGTACAGGATGCGATGGACAAAAAGTCATCTAAATTATGCAAAAATGAAAATAACACTGACATCTCATTTTAACAGATATATTTACAAAAATATCTGTAAAGGGTAAATTCATTCAATTAAATTCGCCATGGCCTACAGACAACATCAAGATCTCCTTTAACTCTTCTGGACAGTCTCCTTGTTTAAGCTGGTGAATGCTGTATAAACCTTCCCTTCAGTTCATCTTTCGTGTTAAAAGGAGTTTTGTAGGTTTCTTGCTAAACTGTGTCTCACGTATAATAATCATGGAAGATTGCAGTGTGGAGAGTTAGGTGGTCTGATGTAAAGGGTGATGTGGTTGCAGAAATTGTCCCACTTGTGCAGCATGGTGCAGAGTCCT
Organism: Ascarosepion bandense; assembly: GCA_037127315.1. Lineage (NCBI taxonomy): Eukaryota > Metazoa > Mollusca > Cephalopoda > Sepiida > Sepiidae > Ascarosepion > Ascarosepion bandense. The sequence goes on from JBBBDQ010000317.1 coordinate 716,833, forward strand.
TTTACCAGACATAGGGTCTTCCAGCAGCCACCCTCTTGATCCAGGGCAGCACTACCGCCTCAAAGCGCTTGATGTAGGTTTCAGTGTTGATTCTGAGGCTCTGTGGGAAAATGAATGGAGGCATAATGTCGCCATCACTAGTGACCAACACCGTGATGTTGACGGGATAAATCATCCAACTCTTTTCAAATTCTCTGGACTATCCTCAGATTGACACAAAAACATTTGAAATGCCAAGCATGCAGCATTTGGTTTCCAAATTTCTAGTGAACTGAATTGCGCCATGCTCTTTTTTTCACAGACAGTGCCCAACTGTCCCTACTATACTGTGCAGTTGACAAAATTAAAAACAAACATGCAAGCACAAAATTAAAAATATAAAATAGCGACAAATTTATCCATCGCAACACACACATTTTATATATATATATAATGAAAATAAATTGAACAAATTTATAAATCCATTGGTGATAATTTATTTCATGAAAATTTAAAAAATATTACAACTCATCAGTCTGAATTTTTTTACAAAAATGAAATCACTGATTCATTTTTGTAAAAACAAAATTGGTCTGATGAGTTGAATATTTTTTAAAATAATCATGAAATAAATTATCACCAATGGATTTATAAATTTTCATTGTTAATTTCAGCAGATTAAGATCACCCATGGAATTAACCTTACAAATTACCAACGATATTGTTTAATTTTATATTTATATATATATATATATATATATGTTGTCGCCCTAAAAAGTTACTGCGTGAGTAATCATCAAAACAGAGGTTTGGAATAATAGCATATTAACAAAGACAAAACTTGCACGCTGTTGTATGATATTAGAGGTTGAACCTTCCAACTGATAACCCATTTATTTTAACTTGTTACAGATTGCAGCTGAATGGTGGTCTGAAAAATTGGTATCTGACAGAACTTATGAAGTACAATTGTGTTACTGAATTAATTGATACTTATTGATTCTTGTTTATGCTAACCAAACAGGGGATATAAGTCCTATTTGGCAATTCAGGATGTCCACTAAATTTTCACTAGAACATTCCTGGACATTTCTATGGCAAAATAAAAAAATTCTATGACAATCTCTGATTGACAACCAAAACAAATAGTAAATGACGTAAGCAATGTAATTCCTATAGACTGCTGGTATTTAAAAAAGAACCATCAACAACGAAGTTGCCTTTAAAAGCATGTCTAGTCATCTTTCTCCATGAATGTTAAAACTTCAACAACTTAATAAAGAGACACTGTTTCAACTAACAAAGGTTCCTATTGATCGAGATTAACGAAAACAAACCAAACTCTTTTTGTTATAGTGTCAATCATCTGTAAAAAGAAATACAATATCAAAAAGTTGAAAAGTTTCTTCCTTAAAGGAATACAGAACAAAATCAAAAGAGATGTGCACACCGACCCCATCTCAAGTTAGCAAAATCCGAAATAAGAAATGATTGATTAATTCCTAGATTATGCGGCATGAAATGTCATACAGGCTGATGAATTCCAGAATAGTTCTATAATAGTTCCAGAATAGTTCTATATAATAGTTCCAGAATAGTTCTATATAATAATGATCTCCCCGACACCATTAGATCCCAAGTTGGCATGTATGCCGACGACACAACAATCTACTCCCGCATCGATCAGAAACCCGGTCTGGACGACAAAGTGAACCTCGCTGCCGCACTGGAAAGGGACCTCCAATCCGTAGTGACCTGGGGTAGGAAATGGTTGGTAAATTTCAATGCCTCCAAAACAAAGCTGTTATCAACTAACCACCATAGACTATCGCATCTACCTCCCATTAGCATGGGACAGGCTAGCCTCCCAGAGAGTAAAATACTACGCCTCCTTGGCCTTACACTCTCGGCGGACCTCAAATGGAATGACTATATTGAATCCATTGCCAAATCTGCTGCTATGAAAGTCGGCTCTCTGTGCAGGGTCCGGAAATTTTTCCCACCTGAAACTATTCTGCACATATACAAATCTACCATCCGCCCGTGTATTGAATATTGCTGCCATATCTGGTCGGGTGCCCCTGCTGCTCTCCTTGGGCTTCTTGACAAAATACAAAGGAGGATCTGTAACGTGGTTGATACTAACTTGGCAGACCGGCTGCAGCCGCTCTCACACCGGCGTGATGTAGCTTCCCTGTGCCTCTTCTACAAGTACTTTCATGGCTTCTTGGGGTGCCGCCCAAGCACGAATTTACACGAGATACTAGATTAGCAACTAGGTCCCACCCTTTTACAGTTAAACAAATAAGATGTAACCGTAAATTCTACTCCAACAGCTTCTTTTCTCGCGCTTCCCGCCTGTGGAACTCCCTTCCACAAGTCTGCTTTCCCGACAGTTACAATCTCCAGGTGTTTAAATGTAGGGTCAATAGACACCTCCTATCACACTAACTCCCAACTATTCTCACAACACTCTCATCTACCCAACCCTAATTCTCGGTATCCTCACCCGCCTATCACCCACCCTCTGTTATGTCCTATATTTAACCAGCCTTTCTCCTCTCTACGTAGCCCCCTGCACAGTAGTGGCAGTGACATGCCTTGCTCAGGGTGAAACGCTTATAAAAAAAAAAAAAAAAAAAAGTTCTATAACATATCTCATACAAAAAGGGCTGAAAAAAAAAAAAAATACAGACATGCAGGCAGATAAACACACACAAACATCTTGCCTTTTATATATATATATATATTAACGATTTTCTGCACTATTGTAAGAACTGCAATCTTGAAAAAACTTCTGAATATCGTTTCTTATGTCTTTGTCTATGAGTGTATCAAATTTGATTAAAATCGGACCACACTTTCTATAACCCGATTTTTTCGATTATCGATTTTCGATATTTATCAGGGGTACCTCAACACAAAACCTAGCTAAGAACACTCGCAGATGCTTATAGTACAACTGTGTAAATTTTTAAGAAAATCGGTTCAGCCGTTTCGGAGTCTATAGGTAATGGACACACACACACACACACACACACACACACACATTTATAAATAAGTTCCATTTATAAATAAGTTTAGATTTAGATTGACAGGACCAACTGACATACTTATTAATTCACTTTGGTGCAAATACAGGAAGAGTTAAGTTTTATACTGAACTGTTCTCTTAGTAAAAGGCTAAAGAGTCACTCAAGGGAGAAAGTTAACGAATGAGGTTGTTTTAAGGGCATATTATAAGGATATGTATGATAGATAATAGTTGACCCTTGATTTAAGATTTTAAGATTTTAGTGACCGGGGAAGTATCCCTTTGGGAGGCTGTTCCACAAAGTTTTGAAGAAGAAACTTTCTGAGTGGAACCTCCTCCTTACCAATGGTATATAAAGGAAATGAAGATGAGTTTAAACTGTGTATGCAGCATGGCAGATCTTAGCTGTGATGGCCTGAACTGGTGAAACTAAGGAATGTGGGTTGACTGAAAATTTTCCATGAAAATATTGACAGAGGGGCTACATAAGAGTAAAAAGATTAGGGGCTACATAAGAGTAAAAAGATTAGGGGGCTACATAAGAGTAAAAAGATTAGGGGCTACATAAGAGTAAAAAGATTAGGGGGCTACATAAGAGTAAAAAGATTAGGGGCTACATAAGAGTAAAAAGATTAGGGGGCTACATAAGAGTAAAAAGATTAGGGGGCTACATAAGAGTAAAAAGATTAGGGGCTACATAAGAGTAAAAAGATTAGGGGCTATGTAAGAGTAAAAAGATTAGGGGCTACATAAGAGTAAAAAGATTAGGGGGCTATGTAAGAGTAAAAAGATTAGGGGCTACATAAGAGTAAAAAGATTAGGGGCTACATAAGAGTAAAAAGATTAGGGGGCTACATAAGAGTAAAAAGATTAGGGGGCTATGTAAGAGTAAAAAGATTAGGGGCTACATAAGAGTAAAAAGATTAGGGGGCTATGTAAGAGTAAAAAGATTAGGGGCTACATAAGAGTAAAAAGATTAGGGGCTACATAAGAGTAAAAAGATTAGGGGGCTATGTAAGAGTAAAAAGATTAGGGGGCTACATAAGAGTAAAAAGATTAGGGGCTACATAAGAGTGTCTGAATGTAAACATTTCTAAACTGTGAAGTCAGCAGAAAAAAAAAATTAAATAGGAAATAGTAATTAAATGAAGTGCAGTGATTTCAAGTGACGAATTTGTTATTAAAATCAATTTGTTCTTCAATTATTCTTAATCCAAGGGCCAATTAACATTCATGAATTCTTGTCTGGGAAAAATAGGCGAACTCTTCGTCGTGTTTGATATACAGACAATGTATGATAACTCTTCTGTCTCGTTCTGCCAGAATGAAACAGAAAGGAAGCATAACTGTTCGGAAAACCTATTTTTAACATGCCACTTGTATTCGTGGATAATCCAATCTGAATATAATTTGACGAAGTTCCATTTAACTTTCAATAAATTGGTAAAAATGACATCAAACTTAAAAGAAGAAGAATATATGTATGTTGCGCGTTTATCTTGTAGATTCCTTTTGAATATAGAGCCACAGCCTCACCCTGCTAAGACTACAGCCTCACCATGCAATAATTTCTATGGAAGGATACTGAGAATACTATGGACTGAATATGGGAGCAATGAAAATTTTTTAGAGAAAATGGAAACAAAATGGATACTTAGAATCAGAAAGGGACGATTTAAATTTTTGGGGTACATAATGAGAAAAGCTTGTAAAATTTAACATTCACATGTTTAAGGTAAAAGGGAAAGAGGAAAGCAGCAAATGATGGAGCAGGGGTTGCCAGGAGTAACAGGAACAAATGACCTACTTGTGCAAATGGTTAGCAAATCAGATATTAGGTGAAATAGCTAAAAAAACAAAGGACAGGAACTTGTGGAGAATGATGATCCCCCACATCCTGAAAGAACCCCACACATAGAAAAAGTAGACATCTCTTTCAGTTCCTCATATCAGTTAGTTTAATCGAAGTGCTCTCAAATTATCATCATCATTCTGCGGCCTCGGTCGATATTCAAAATCTTGTCAGTAGCTGAATAATTGATGCTTCGCTAGAGCTACCAAAGGTGTTTTTATCGTGACACCATCACTAGATGGGTTGCCTACCATGGCTTAAGAGAGGCCCAGTCACCCTCATTGAAAGGAGGATATCCCGCGCCAGTTTCCCAACCTGGTATTTATTACAACCTTGTGGTAAAAAAAAAAAAGATATTATACATAAACTACTGCTTGTAGAAAACAGTAATTTTTGAAAGAATTTTTTTTTATTATTATAACATTGGTAGCAAATAGGGGTAGGCTGATATTTTTAGAGAATATAGAAGAAAAAGAACATATAAAGTATATAAATTTGCAGGTTTTTCCCCCTTTTTTAGGTTCCCTGGTGAAAATGTGATATTATGGTGGTGGAAGACGATGAGTGTTTTCTTGTCATGAATGAAGAAAGAGTTTGGTTTGGGAATCTGGTTGACTAAGTAAAGGGCAGACAGTAATGACCAACCTCAATCCACTTCCCCCTTGGCCTTGTGCCAAAATTATTGTATTTACAAATATCCATATACTTAGAATCAGACAACCATATATCTGAACATGGGAGCAATGACAAAGTTTTAAAAAAAAATGGAAAAATGGATACTTACAATCAGAAAGAAACAAATTAAATTTCTCAGGTACATAAAGAGGAGTGAAGACTTGGAAGTTTAGGCTATAGCAAAGTTCTTCGGGGGGTTTAATTTAATTGTATGTGAACCTCTTTCACTCACTTGAGTTAGTGAAATCCAAAATACAAAAGTAATAATGGACTATTAGAAAGAATTCTTAAAATTTTCAGAATTGTTAATTTTAATGAATATCCAGATCGCATAATTCATATATGTGTAACAAGGGCCCTTTCTTAATCCTATTTGTATCCCTCCCTCCTGGCTTCTGTGATTCTGGGGCTTGTCTTGTCTTGTCTGAATTGCTTCTCTGAACAGCTGTTGATCCCTCTAGAGCCTAACTTCAGAGATGAGGATATGCCACTGATGTTGATCCCAGCTTCCGATGCAGGCAGTCACAAACTATGGAGCATCTAGTTTACCTCAATCTTGAAGATATATTGCACATATAACAACTTTGAAATTTTAACACCCCAGACAAGGTTCTGTGTGCAATGCTGGCAGGGTGTGGCAGAGCAACTCGAGAAGATGGAGTTACATAACAATTCCAGGATATTATCCAAAAAAATGGCAATATTCTTTGACATATTCTAGAATTTTATATTGGACACCCTGATATTGCCACCAAAAAATTCATAGACAAAGCTATTCAGAAAAAAACAGAGGCTCTTATTGTCCTCTGGATCAAAACTGTCATCCCAAACTTCTAAAAAAATGCTGTCTCTGAAGAGAAAGCAATGAAACAAGAAATAAATGAATGTTGCCAAAAGACCCAAAAATAATATACAAGCAGGTTTGACAGGGTGGCAACTGTTATACACTAGAAACTGTGCAAACAATTTATGATTGCAGTGTAGAAGAAGGATTAATGAAATCTTCCACCAAATATGCAAAGATTAAAAAGCTGAGTTGAAATTAGTTAAAATCTAATTTATAACATGACAGAGTAAAAGAATCTGCCATGTTATTGGTCTTGATCTGACATCTCAGGTTCAGCAAGTTTCCCAGGATTTATCTTACAACTTGCTAAGTCTAACCATTCATCTATACGTTGAGTATTGATGTTACATCATCTCTAGTGCCCCTGCTATATAATTAGTAATTTGTGATAAAATACAAAGAATTTGCAATGTTATTAGCCTTGACCTGGCATCTCAGCTTCAGTCACTTTTCAACCAATGTAACTTCTTTGTGCATTTTCTATATTTTCAGAATAATTGTTTTGTAGAGCTTTCCTCTTTGGTATCTAGAGCTTTCCTCTTTGGTATCTTTATGAATTGAAGTGCAGTACTAGAGTGGCAGTTATATCTCATTTTATAATTGAAATGACTAAAATGCAAATGTAAGTTCTATGCTAATAGTTTCTTCTCTTACAAATCTTGCTTGTGGAAATCTCTTTTACCTTCCCAATCGAATTTGATCTCCAAAAATTTAAATACGTCAATTCTTATCTTCTGTTTTCTTAATTTTTTCTTTCATTGTTCTCTCTCGTTAATATGGTTTACTTTTTCTTATATTTTCTCCCATTCAGTAACCTTTTGCATTTTAGTCACATTATTTTGTTGCTTGAGATGAAAAAATTAATCAAAAGTATAAAAAAAAATCATTTAAATTTTCTTCTAGTAAAGTAATTTTTTTTTCTGATGACACTGGTGTATCGGTTAAACATGTCATTTTCAAATTCCATTACTAAAACACTGTCACCTATCACTGACTGAAATGTTTATCTATCCTCTAAAACATTGGTCGGCAACCCCCGGCCTGCAGGCCACATCCAGCCCTTGAGTGAATCTTGTCCGACCCGCTACCTTACTCTGGACACGATATAAATATAGGTAAACCAAACCAAAGTAACAGTTGATAGTCTGAATATATTGCGTCAAAATTGAAAAAGTTTTTTTTTTTACCTGGAGAATGTGTTTTATTTTTTATTTGTAGGGATCGCCAAAATTAGCATACGGCCTCACTTTCACTTTTTCTGTGAAATTGTTTTCGTGAGCGGCACTTTTAAATAAATATGAAATAGTGTTTGCAACCAATTTTATTGGAATTTTTTTTCAGTACTGATTTATGGAACATTTATTTTTAAGATGTAATAATTTTTTACCAAAATTCCCATTATATATTAAATTACATTGAATCTTTGCTTTTTTCAAACACATAGAAAATTTATTCACCTATTTATAAACATGGTTCTTCTCCATGACACTGGTGCCATAGATGTTTGGCCCACCTCCATGATTCTACATAGCTTTTTGGCCCTCACTCTCCAAAAGGTTGCCGACCCCTGCTCTAAAAGATCCACAATCCAAATCCTTACAAGAGCATATGTCTCTCTGCAATGTATGATACTTGCTTCCACTGGAGTTTTATTTTTATATAAAACATTTAACTGAATATAAATAATGTTAACTATCTAGTTTTTCCCAATCAATTAACGTTATATTTTTCTGTTATTTTATTGACAGCCGACTCATCAATAAATTATTTCACCCCAAGTAAGGCAATAAAGCCACTAAAATGCAAGGGGGTTACTGAGTTTTGGACAATATGAGGAAAGAAACCATTATTAAGGAGAGAGAGAGCAATAAAAGAACAGGAAGACAGAAGATAATGATTGACATTGCATTTAAATTTTTGAAGATTAAACTTGACTGGAAAACAAGATGTTGGAGGAGAGTTCCACAGGTGAAAAGTGTGAGAGAAGAAACTGTTAGCATAGAACTTATGGAGACATCTAGCCATTTTCACTGTAAAATGATGAAGCCATCATCCTGATTTAGTAGTACACAAATTCATACTGTCTAGGTACCAAAAAGCAAAGCTCATCAGAACCATGAAAATATTGAAAACCCAGACATAAAATAAATAAAAATAAATATTCACACACCGTCCTTGATAATGGCTAAAAGATTTGTAGCGGAACACTGGATCCTGATTGGTCATCAAATCACAAAATTCAAAATATGTCAGAGAAACGTTTTTTCCACAGCTAAAGAAAAAATCATTTTGGAGCCACCCCACGTGACTGGATTTAATATTTAAGAATGGTCTCTAACCGGTCATGGTGGTCAGTCAGGGGAGGCAGTTTGCTGACACACACCTAAACTGTAACCAACTTCAAATCGACCCGGAGATAAGGTCAGGTTGCACCTTGTTCTCTTTCTCTTTCTCCTTATCTATTTCAACAATTACTACAAGAACATTTTGTACGAACTCTTGATACCTTAACTTTCTCAATGGACATTAATTTCTACAACTTATGTTATTCCTCCTTTGAATAAATTTCTATTTAAACATTCAAAATGTATATTTTATTATTCCATTCTTCTACACTAATCCACACATTCCACTAATCCACACATTATTCCACTCTTCTACACTAATCCACACATTATTCCATTCTTCTACACTAATCCACACATTCCAATTGACAACCAACCTTCTGATGATTATAACTCTGCATAAAATCCTGAAAGCTGTAGGGAGTTTGGTTAAGTCTGACACAAAGCCGAATCAAAGAAAAATTAACCAGCTCCCTACTACTTCAGATTAACTGAAAGTGTTCGGATATGCAGAACTTTTGGACACTTTGTGTCCAGAAAAGAAAACACTTGTAAAAACACCAGAAAATTAAATAAAAAAAGCTAAATCTTGTTGGAAAACATATTTGCAGGGCCTGATCTGAAATGTGGTTCTACAGAAGGATGCTGCGGTTATCATGGATCGAGGATGTGAGCAATGATGAGACTTTGGAAAGGATGGAAATGAAAAGGAAATTAATACTGAGCATCAGGAAGAGACAACTGAAGTTCCTGGGACATGCAATGAGGAAGAAAGGCTTGGAGAATCTGATACTCACAGGTCAGATAGAAGGAAAGAGAGACAGAGGAAGGCAGCAGATAACATATTTGCAGGGCCTGATCAGGTGGATGACGAAATGGGGGTTGCCAGGAGTAACAGGAGCAAACATACTAAGAGCCAAAAGGGATAGGAAACGTGGAGAACCATCGTCCTACGTCCTGAAGGGACAGGGCACATAAAAGAAGAAATCTCAGTACCTTGTCAGTCATCTTTAATTAAACTTACACATGTATTTTTTAAATCATTTCACCCCAAGCAAGGCAGTAAATAAAGAGAAGGGGTTACTGTGTGTGTAAGAGAATATGAGAAAAACAAAACAGAAACAAAACAATTATTAATGAGAGGAAACAATAAAAGAACGGAAATTAAGATAATGATGGTGAATACTGCATTTAAATTTTTAAGGTAAACAGTTGGCTGGGAAGCAAGAAGCCGGAAGAGAGTTCCACAAGTGAGAAGTAGGAGCGAAGAAACTCTTAGCATAGAACTTGCGGTTACATGCAGCTATTTCAACTGAAAAACTGATTTTCTGTTCTTTGTGCACTGTAGACTGAGTTTTATTTTAAGTAAGAGTCCGGCTCATTACTTAGATAAAAAGTATTCAAGTCACATATTCACAAGAAATGAATAAATAAAGAAGTGAGAAAAATCTTCATCACAAATAGTTAAGACTTGAAATATGAATTTATCTAAAATCATGCAGGAATATAATAATACCTTTGGGTAATTTGAATTTTATTATGACTGCTTTGCGGCCACATCTAATGGTCAGACTACGACAGTGCATTGGTATGATGGCTGAAAGTATATATGCATGTATATATAGATATATGTTTTCTAAACATATACTGTTAAATATAACAGACAATGAATGTCTATTATGTTTAATCACGAGCCGTTCTAAACATCATATTTTGGCTTTAATTTCAGTTGAAAATGAAGACAAAAATTCTCCAACATTTGGATAATTTTTTATTAAGTTGGTTCTAAGCTTTCGGCTCACATGAGCCATCTTCAGAGAGGTTATAAGGATGGTAACACAAAAAATTATCCAAATGTTGGAAAATTTTTGTCTATTTTCAACTGAAATTTAAGCTAAAATATGACGTTTAGAATGGCTCATGATTAAACATAATAGACATTCATTGTCTCTTATATTTAACAGTATATGTTTAGAAAATTATTTGCTGCCTCGATACACTAAATAGATATATGTATATATGTGTGTGTGGGGTGTGTGCATTAACTATTTAAGAAATGCATATCTCTTCTGCATCAATGACAAGGAAATCATCAATAAATGCTTCTTTTGGGAGTTATGAGTCTTAGAGGTAATCTGACTCAGCCATGTGTTGACATGTGTGTGTGTGTGTGTATGGGTGTGTGCATACCTCCAAAAATTAAAAAAAAAATGAGCATACATGAAAAAATGCCCGAAACTTAATAAAAACAAAGTTTTATTGTCAAAATCTTTGTGCCATTGTTTGTCAAAATTATGTTTTAACACTTGGAAATTTTGGTTAAAAACTTTCCTTGTGTCAATCAATGGTGTACCATAAAATACTTTGGGAAATATGAGCATATCTTTGTGGCGAAAAACATTGTTTTAGAGATTCTTGCAAAAGTTAGATAATTGTTGGATTTAATCAAACTTTCAGGACTTATTCACAAATGAATAAAATTATTTTTCAAATGTTTCTTTTTTTAGAAAATGTAGGTAAAATTATTTTTTTACATTTGTTACCCCGTACATTTAAATTTTATAAAAATATTTTTAATAGCATTTAATGCTTATATTAGTCATAAGTACAAGTTCTAGGATAATTTAAATCATGAACGTTTTTTGGTCAGACTCTCCAGTTACAAAAAATCTGTTCTGAATTGTAAAATTAAAAAATGCAATAAAACTATGACCTTATATTGAATTAAAAAATCTTTTAATTGCTTTTATGAATAAAATATATTATGGACACTACTGACTTATGACTTTTTAAGTTTTTAGTTACAAGAATCGTTTTCATTTTTTAAAAATTCTAAAGTTATTTATAATATATTTTTAAAATTCTGTATCAATTTGTAGTCAAGCGATATTGATATTAAATAAAAACTATATTTACTAATGAAAAAGCTCACTACAATTCAGTGACCCTTAGTATTTTAAAAGGAATTTGAAATTTTTTGTGTGCGTGCATAAATGTGCTAATTTTTGTAATGACAGGCAACATTACACATACGAAAATAGGGGCAGATATAATATTTAAAATGTATTGGTAATTTTCTAACATTTCTTCATCAAGAGTCTTCCTTAATAAAGTGATAAAATACATTTACCTAAAATTTAACAAAATATTTTAAATTTGAAAGATTACTGGGTAGTTAAAAAGAGGATAAAGGCGTTTTTATGTTGTATTATTCGTGATGTAATTTTATAGCAATTATCTGCTCCTTAAATGAATTGCCGTCGTAAAACAAGATTAAAAATCATTTAAATGGTGGTTTTCTGCGATATTTTAAAACTAAAATAGTAATAATGGTTTGAATTCACATTAGGTAAACTTTTTGGGTATGATTTTTTTTATATTTTAACAAAAGAAATTGTTGCATTGACAGATTTGTCAATAGGAACTATATCGATTTTACTGATAATCAGAAAAAAACTAATCAATTTTAAATTCAGTTTGAATTAGTAAAGTACTTTATTGGAAATAGTATATTTATTTTTTTTATTTAGTTATAAATAGTCATAGGTATCTATGAATCAAAACTGAGACTGTCTATTTTTTTTTGTACATTTACCTACCACGAAACATTTTTTTTGTTAATAATTAGTAAAGTTTCAATTTTTGCTTATCTGGTAACAACACTAATTTCTCTTTAATTGTATTGTAACCCTTTGTTGACTTTACTTTTGTTTAAAAATAAAATGCTATATTTCTCTATAACATTTTTATTAGTTTCATTATTAAAAATTATATTTATTTTAAAATATAAAAATTTTCGTCCGTTGAGAACGCCTGTTTGAAAGACGCTAAATTTCAAATCAAATTTGAAAGTTAGAGTTATCTCCCCTTGGCATTGTAAACTGGCTTGCAAAGAACATTTAAAATACCTTACTTTTTATTTTTCTATATATAACGATTTGAAATTGATTAATATCAAATTAATGATTAAATTTCGGCCAAATAGAATGAAAAAGATGAACTTAAAAATCAAAGAAAATTCTATTAAGATTTAATTTTCCGATGAAAATTTATAAGCTGATGTCTAATCATTTTTTAAATTAATTTCTCAGTTCCTACATTTAAAAAAAACTTAAAAAAAAAAACTTGAAAAAAATTAAAAAAAAAAAATTGGAAAAAAAAAGAGAAATACCAAAAAAAAAAAAAAAAAAAGAAAAGGAAAGAAAAAAGAAATGGGAATGGAGACAAAAATAAAGATAATTAAAATCCGTTGATAGATTTTCGCGTGGAATCGATTTGAAAAATAAAAATAAAAATAACAGCGTTTTTAATTACATTTAAATAAAAATGATAAAAATGAATGTTTAGCCACGATCTTTTAACGATTTCTAACAAAAAAAAGAAAGAAATTATTTTCTTAGCATTCATTTTTAATTTTGACTCGTAATTAAACTTTAAATTTTTTTTAATAATTAAAAATATTTTTCATATTTTTACAATTATAAAAAGTAATCTCATTGTTAAATTTAATATTTTTTACAATTAAAAAAAGTAATTAAAATGTTTGTTAAAATTTTAAAAAAAAGGGTGAAATAATAATAAAATGAAATATGTACTGACCACATTCACACGATTCAATTGGGCAACCCTCGTTGCCGCTCACATCAAGGACTACGTTGTTGTTGGCACTGTTATCGGCCGTGTGGATTTCCAAAGTTTGTGTTGGTGGTGGTGATGGTTTCTGGCATGCATGAGCAAGAAGGGCCGCAATTCTTGATTGTTCTGCGGCCACCAGGGCCTGTTGACAGGCAACCTGTGCCTGACGGGCAGAATTTCTCGCTTGCTGTTTCAAAAGGCATGACTTGCTGGGCCCACTAGGAGGTTTCGGTTGACAACAGCAACAACCACTTTTACGTGTGCATAATACTAAGGATCCTACTTCGGAGTCAGCACTCATTTTAAATTTTCGGTCCCTAATTTTGACTGTGTTGACGGAACGAAATAGCAGTGGGTGAGAAGCACACTTTTTTATTAGTTTTGTTTTTTAATTTGATCTATTTTTTTTATTTTTTATTTTTTTTAAGCAAAAACAAAACCAATTTTTTTACCTTTTCTTTAACGGTATGTTAAAAAAAAGTTACGGTCGAAAACAGTTGGACAGAACTTGTAAGCTACAGGAACGAAAAGTTTACCTGTTGAAAAGAAAAAAAAAGGGGGAAAACAATTCTATTGTCAATAAAACGTAAATCCATATTTTTAACCTTTCTCTAAAAATACACGTTAGATAATTAGTTTTTACAGTTAGTTTGTAACTAAAAAAAAAAAAATTAAATACATTATAAATTTTTAATTTCTATAAGTCATTAAAATACTTTTAAAAAATTAAAAATACTTTTCTTCAAAACTGAGTGAATAATAAAAAAAGGTAATTTCGCTCTACCAAGCACCTTTACAGATTTTAATTTCATATTTAAAAGGAAAAACGGTATAGTTTGAGTGTATATTTATTAAAATAAACGTCTTTAATTTTTAAATTTTTAATTTAAAATTAAAATATCACGAATTTGAAATGAACGCAGACGTTTTTTTTACTTTTATTTTTTTTTCAAACTTAATTTTGCAAATAGACGCTTTGTCCATTAAATAATTTTTTCTATATGTTTTTAATAGGATTTTTTTTCGCCTTTATTTTGACGAAAAGCTTTATATTCAATTTATAGAATTTACAAATTTTACATTTTTAAGTGTTCATTTTTTAAAATATATATTGATTATAATTAAAAAAGCTAAACATTCAATATAACATTTTTTAAACTCATCATAAAGTGTTTTATAGAGTGCTAATAATACATTAGAAAAGATTTATCGAAAAAATTTACAGCTCTGAAAACAAACTTATTAAAAAAAAGTAAAAAAAACTATCTACTTGATAGTGATACTCTTAAAAAAACATTTAATTAAAATTTAATTAGCATTAATGTGAAAAAGACCAAAATAAATTTTTAGTTTTAACTGACTAATTAATAAACTTTATAGCATCTTTACAACTTAAAAAATAATGATAAATTCAGAAATAATTTATTTTTCAATTTATAAATTGTTCAAAATTTGATTAATGAAATTTTTTTTATCAGGGAAAGATAACTCTAATTGACAATTGTCCAATTAATAATTTGTTTTTATTTACATTTAAAAATAAATAATGAAAAAAACATTGTCATTAATACGAAATAAATTACATTTTCAAAAAGTAATTTTTATCGAAATAAAGTTAATAGAAACAATTTTAAAATACGAAAAAAAAATACAGCAAAATTCATGTTCTTTATAATAGATAGAGAATAAAAGATAAAAAAGTAATTAATATTTTTTCTTACCTAATAAAATAAAAAAAAGAAAAGAAAAAAAAATTGTCTCTTTTAACAATCTCCTTTCAGACTGCAGAGACGATCGAAAATACTTGCTGTAGCTTTGGAGATGTGAGCGGCTTTGAATTGGCCGTTGTTGGAAAAATTGGTCGAAATTTGCGTTCGTTGCCGGACGCAACATGACGAAAACCGTTATTATTACATCACAGCTTTCAAATAACAAACAGAGTTCAAGCCTAGGTAAAAACCAAGAGAAAAGAAAAAGATTCAAAAATATATGTACAATTATTTATTATTTATTTTTCCAAAGGAAATGATTGATTAAAAAATATCCCGTAAGGGTGTAGATTTTAAGATGGAATGGCACTGAGACTGAGAATAAGTTAAATTATTAATAATTTTTATTTACAATAAATTGAATACTCCAAATTACGAATATAAAAGCAGAAAAAAAAGAATTCCGTAAATGAATGTTATATAGGAGATCCCGTTTGCGATGTAAATTCAGTTTGATTTGATTCCCTTCAAAAACATCTTTAACAAATAAATTTATTTTAAAATCTAAAAAATAAGCAGTCTTCAATAAATAAATAAAAATAAATAAAATAAAATAATTTAAAAATAAAATCTTAAAATAAAAAGTCAAAAGCATTGAAATTTCTAATCTTGGTGAACGTTACAGCTCTCGGAGTTGTGATACAAAGAATTCCCTAGTAGCCGCACTAAAAGACAAAAATAAACTTAAAACGTGTATCCTGTCTCAATCGGTTAGGTCTTTCTTTTAAATTAATCAGTGTTTTGCGGCAATTTTTAACATCAACTTGAAATTTTTCTTCTTAAAAAATTGAGTAACTTAAACATTTTCAACATTATGGATAGAAAAAAAATAGTGAATTTTAGTGTTTTTTCGTGACTAAACATAAGAAAATATAATTTACGTATTGGGAGGAAGAAAAAAAGAAGACCTCAGAATTTAAATTTGTAATGTATAAATGTAACGATAGAAAAAAAAATGTTGATAATATAGCTAGGGTGACAAGGTACTGCCTACTGCCTGTGGCCCTGAACCAGGCTCCCTCTCCCGGTCAGGGGTTGCACGTGCTGGCCGCGATTGAAAATCTAAGTGATCAGTGAAATCTTGTAGTAATGTTAATGTAGTAACTTATCATTGTCTGGATCAGGGAAGAGTTTAGATAAGAATAGGGTACTGATATTGAACAAGACTAATCTTTTCTTTCCCAGTCATTCTAATCGACCCTTAGACGAAAGTTTGGCACTTGCTAAAAGTTGCATCGTTATTTAAAAAAATTTCTTGATCGTTTGATTACTGTTGATGGAAAATGGTTTCTATATGATAATCGAAAACATGGTTTTCTTTGATCCAACAAGCTTGTTCATCCTTTTAAACTTTACCCCAAATCAAATCTTCATATCAAAATTATTCTGTAAATTTTTACTGGCGTGATTGGGGAACTGGTGTATCAAAAACTTGCAAACGATCGGGTCATCAATGTCGAAAGGGAAGGAGCCTTTTTTACTGCAGGATGTGGCAAGAACTCATTAATGTAAACCACTTGCAAAAATTGATGCAGTTAGTTATCGTGGTCCTTCCCTATCCCCACTTTCCCAATCGATTACCACTTTTTCCATTATTTAAATACGTGCCAGCAGGTGTACACCAGTGCAGCCTAGGTCGAAAATGCTATCTGGCATGACTCCCGTTTTCATCGTGGTGGAATGAATTCATTGCCAGGTTGTTGGCAACACTGTGCCAATTATAAAGTTGTTTCTGAGCTACGTTGTGACATTTAAAAAAACTGTGATTCAAAAAGACCATTAATTTTGTCTCAACATTTAAAATAAGTGGGTACTCTTTTCTTTTCTTTTTCTTTTCAATGTTCTAAGCATAGCAGTATAAAAATATTACAATTATTTATTTTGTAGGGTACTTTGCCTGGTGTAAATGGTTAGAAAACTTGTCTCGCTAGAATCATTACAATTGAGCAGTGAATTCGATCCTCACTGGGTGCCCCCATACTTTCGGCCTTGTGCCACATCTAGGCTGCGCTTAGAAAATCATTTTACAAAAAAGAATTTATTCTTGGGTTTTACATTCTTTTTTAGGTCCCCCTTTGAATATGTCGTTTTGTGGTGGGTGTAGGTTTGGACGACGGACAATTTCTTGTGGTGAATGAGCAAATTCAATTTGGTCATTCACCACAAATTTGCCAAATTGAAATGAGTGTTTGGGTCGTGAATCGGGTTAGCTAGGAATATGATAGAAAGTGATGATCGGCGTCACCCCATTCCCTCTTTCGGCCTTGTACCAAAATTGTAATTACGATAAATTCCTAGGGATTATACTCCCGAATTCCCCGACCGAGAGAGGGTCTAAGCCTTATTGAGGCCCTGGCCAGTGCTTTGTGACCCTCTCTAGCTTATCAATATTTGCTCTTTTAATCTACTTACGTCTATATACGTTACAAACTAAGTACAATTAAAGGATGAAGCATTTACGCGGATTTTGATGTCATTCTGATATTTTGTTTTTTTTTTGTTTTTGTTTTTGTTTTTTTTTCGTGAAAATCTATGAATTTGTTTTGTTTTTACTTACTTTTTGCTCATGCTAAGTCTCGAAATATAAAAACAAAATTCACTATTTTTTTATTCATAATGTTGATCTCATTTTAACAGATAATATAGGGTAACCCCCCAAAACGGGAACTTTTTAACAATCCAATAAAACCAAGACTGATGGAAGAAAAATATTTTATTTCAAAGCATTTGAAACCCTAAAACATGCCATTTAAGAAACAATGATGGAATTTTCATTTTTAAAAAATTACGTCCCGTAGATGGCGTCCTCCTGTATGATTGCATTCTTGAAATTCGCAGTGACTGAGATCTCCTGTTCAATTAAAGGAAGAAAAAATAAGGTCCGATGATTCGATGTAATGAAACACACCATCATAGTGTCATCTTAGTAGCGTGTAAAGGGAGCTCATGAACTTCATTAGGATTTGTGTCTGCCCAGTAACGATAGTTCTGCTTATTCACGTAACCGATGAGATGAAAATGGGCCTCATCTGACATCCATAACTTGCTTAGAAATTCATCATCATTGTTGGCCGTTCCACTGATCCATGGTTACTGAAATGGCAGAGTGTTTACTTCGTGAGGCCATTGTTTTGCAGTACTGCCACTAGCTCATGTCTGTCAATACACACTTTAAAAAAAATCCCTTTTTTGAGGCACTCTGTATTTACCAAAACTAAACAAAATATCTTGAAATACTAAAAGAGTAAATTTATTCAATAAAATCACCATTGACTTCAAACACGGTTTCCAAACGATTTCAGAACCTCCTGCAACTCTTCTGACAAGTCTCCTTGTTTAAGTTGGTGAATGCTGCCATAATATTTGCATTCAATTGATTTTTGGTGTTACAAGGAGTTTTGTTGATCTTTCGCTCAACTGCGCCCCATACATAATAATCAACGGGGTCACAGTCTGGGGAGTTAGGTGGCCAGATGCAAGGGGATGATATGGTTTCAGAAATTTTCTGACTCCCGTGACTGGGTTCTCCTGCTTATATAGCATGGTGCAGAATCCTATTGCCAGATATAGGGTCTTTGAGTAGCCACCCTCTTGACCCAGGGCAACACTACCTCCTCTAGGCACTTGATGTAGGCCTCTGTGTTGAGTCTGAGACCCTGTGGGAAGATGACCGGAGCCATAACGTTGCCATCATTAGTGATTAATCCATAGCGGAAGAGAGAAGAGGTGGATTCATCAGTCAGTCAGTTAATTGCCATACGTGATACACGCTTGGGCGATCATGTCTCGACAGCGACATGACTGACTGGGCAGAAGATTATCCCACAGTAGGTTGCCATTAATTTCTGCGGTAGACCGGTTGCCGACCAAGGCTATAGAACCCAATCTGTCCTGTTATTTAACCCACAACTGGAAGGAATGGGCGGATTAATACCTTTCCCAAGGGTATTTGCGCGTAAGTGAATGCAATGAATTCAGCTGGAATTCGAACTCGGCTCCCCGAATTCTCGTTCCGAGCCGATATCCAATGCACCACATCCGATCTGGTGGATTCATACCTTTCCCAAATAAATTCTAAGTGAATAACTAACCCTACATGGAATTGGAATACTGCTCTTCAATTTCAAATTCCGATCCGTTTTCCATTACATCACCCGCATATCCAAGCTTTTAGCACCTGGTATTCCCAAGCGGTCACCCATTTTATGCATTGACCAGGTTCGTCGTTACTTAACTTTAGTTATAATACGAGGACCGGTGTTTCAACTTGATATGGCCGCAAGCCGTTAGTCCCTAAGGCGTTGACGAAGGGAACGGTCGAGAGGGATTGACAATTTTTATTTTTTTAATTTTTTTATACTAAATCCCACGTTGGATTTCTCAAATCTAAACATGGTCTTCTAAGTTGATGTGCAGATAAATATCTTTTTCTTCTCAAAACTTATATTTTTTATATCTTTATTGATAAATAGAAAAAGATGTCCAGACGGGTGGTGGAAGTGGGGGGTCAGAGATTGGCGGTCACAATGTAAACAACATAAGATATGCAGATTACTTAGATCACTGGTGCCCCCTAAATACGAATTTGCACGAGATACTAGATTAGCAACTAGATCCCACCCTTTTACAGTGAAATCGATAAAATGCAGCCGTAACTTCTACTCCAACAGTTTCTTTCCTCGCACTTCCCGACTGTGGAATTCTCTTCCAAACGATTGCTTCCCCGACGGCTACAATCTTCAGGAGTTTAAATGTAAGGTCAATAGACACCTCCTAACACACTAACCTGCTCTCATTCTATCAAACACTCTTCCCATCTGCCCGACACTCATCCTCGCTATCCTTACTCATCTATTACCTTTCTCCTGACATTCCCTATGTCTATCCACTCCTTCTCTTTACCTTCCCCTATGTAGCCCCATGCGCAATAGTGGCAGTGGAATGCCTTGCTTGGGGTGAGATGATTAAAAAAAAAAAAAAAAAAAAAAAAAAAAAAGATTATACAGTGCTGATAGCCGACAGGGAAAACAAGGCCTCTTAAAAAAAGAGGTAGATGAAGAAAGCAGGAAAAAAGAACTACAAGAAAACCGAATGTATGGTCATCAGCAAACGGAGAAGCCAACAATACTAAAATCAAGCAAGTACAAAAATTTAAGTACTTGGGAAGTGTTCTAACGAAAGACAAAAAGTGTGATACTGAGATCCGAAGGTGAATTGGCATGGCAAAGGACGCATTCCAGAAGCTAAGCAGAATATTAAGAAACAGGAAAATTTCACTAGAAACAAAGAAGAAAGTACTGGATTGCTATATGATGTCTGTCATTCAATATGGCAGTGAATGCTGGACAATATCATCAAAGGTAAAGAAAAAACTTGAAGCAACTGAAATGTGGTTCTACAGAAGGATGCTGCGGATATCATGGACCCAGCATGTGAGCAATGATGAAGTTTTAGAAAGGATGGAAACGAAAAGGAAATTAATACTGAGCATCAGGAAAAGACAGCTAAAGTTTCTGGGACATGCAGCGAGGAAGGAGGGCTTGGAGAATCTCATACTCATAGGTCAGATAGCGAGGGAAAGACAGGAGAAAACAGCGGATAACATATTTGACTGGCCCGAGCCGATGGATGGCAGAGTGTGGTTTGGGTGGGGTAACAGGAGAAACCATGCTAAGAGCTACCAGAGGTAGAGATGTGGAAGGCCATGATCGCCTACGTCCTGAAGGGACATGGCACATTGAAGAAAAAGGTTAAAAGTAAAAAAACTGATCAGTAAATAAATTGGAAGTGTTTGTTGCATGATACTGAAGTTTTACTAATTTTTTTTTACTCCGATTGGTGTTTTGGGATGGAAAATATATCTTTTATTTAAAATGATGGTTAATTTAAAAATCAAATCGAGAAAAATAGCGTGAAAAATGTTCAAAGTCTTATTTTTTCAAAAAGGCAGTTAGCGTTTGTTTTTGGATTTTTCATTTTTATGGAGCCATATTCTTATTTTTTTGTTTTTTACATTGATATTTCTTACTTGAGTAACATCTATTAAAAAAAAAAACGAAGAAACAATTATATTATATATTTTCATGGCCGTTTTGATCCTTGTGAATATGTATTATTTTTAAAATTAAATTATTAATTAGTTCTTTTAGTGTATGAAATTGTAAATGAATGAATGGGTCCTGAACCACATTTAGTTACTGACGACCAACCTTTCCTCACCCCTGTTTGGCCTTGTGCCGCATGAAATATTTTTTAAATTTTGAAGCAGTATTCAGTTAAAATAAAACTTAATAAAACAATGTCAACAAACTCAGTCCGATGAAAAATGCTAACGGCTGAAGCGCGTCACAAGGAAACTCTGGCCATTTTTTTTTTTTGTCTTATGTTTTTTATACCCTGGGACATAAGTTTGGTGTTTTCGATCTTCACTGGGTGCCCCATACTTTCGGCCTTGTGCCACATCTAAGCTATGCTTAGAAAACCACCATAAGTCTGGTGTCGACGCACGCAGTTAGTCAAACGGATCCGTATTTAATTTATTGATAGACCCCAATCCTTCGAATCATTAAAATATCCACCTAGGAGATTTGGAAAGCAAGAATCTTGGGTACATGCCCTCCCCACTCATTTCCTGTCATAATAATTTCATATATCTTTATCATGAAAAGAAACTAAAAAAACTAAAGAAAAACAAAAGAACAGAAAAAAAAAAACGATTGTTCATATGTGTGTTTAATATGGTATTGGATTTTTTTTTTTTTTGGTATGTTGGATAGAAAGAAAATGAGTTCTTTTTGGTTTATGAGTAAATTTTAAATTGTTATTTACTGAATACTGTCTCTATGAAAATAAATTGTTGTTTCATATACCGTCGACACGGAAAAAAATCATGTGGCACAAGCACAAGGCCAAACGGGGGTGAGGAGAAAACTGAATGAATGAATCGTGAGCCACATGAGAGTCAGTGACGACCAACTTTTCTTTACCCCCGTTTGGCCTTGAGTCACATAAAAATGTAATATTTTAAATAAAATAATAATAATAAAAAAAACATCTATTCATTTTTTTATTTTCTTCACGGTTGTTAAAAAAGAAAGAAGCAAGTAAATAAAAATGTTAATTTATTTCTGATCGTTCTTTTGTTCATTTGTGACCTGGGATAAAATGTGCAAGAAGGCTGCGTGTAACTGTAAAAACTCTGATTTACCATTAACATTTCTGTTCAGAAGTTGCTATTCGATTTACTTGGCTTGCTCACATATCAAAGTTAAATCAAAATGCATGTTTTATTTTGAATCGGTTTATGAACACCGATAAAAAAACAAAAAACAGACAAAATTCCTAAACAAACGAAAAGTTCGTGATTTTTTTTGTCTCTCTTTCTCTCTATCTTGGAAATAATTTTTCTACAAAAAAATGTCCATTTCACAAATATTTCTTTGTTAAATTTATTTAGTAATTTGCTTGCCAGAATATTTAATTAAGATTTGAAAGTTTTGAATAAATAAATAAAACCTGTTTTTACCCCCAAAAAATATTTTTAAAAAATCCATTTTTAAAATTAATTTTTTAAAGATAACGTACTTTTTTACTACTTATTTTAAGAAATCTTTAAGACCGAACAAAAAGAAGATAAATTGAGTACAAGAAATTTGTAATTGTTTTTTTACTTGCCTAAGTAAATTATTTTAATAATTTATGTGTAGAAGTTTCCGGCATTTAAATTAATAATTAATTGTCTTATGCTGGAAAATTTTAGTTCATTTTTCAAATTCACACACAATTTTTAGCGAAGAAAAAGTCAACTCGTATTTTACTAAAATAGTGTGAGGTTTTTTTTTTTTTTTTTTTTTCCAGCTTTACAACTATGTTAGTTTATTTATTTTTCTGCTATATTTTTCTTTGACTAAAAAAATCACTTAAGATTTCTTGCAATATGAGGCACCCTCCCAAAAAAGTTTTTCTTAGTGGGGGGGGGGGGAAGATTTATTGACAAGCAAAAAAAAGGGAAGCAACTTTTCACTTTTCATTTCAAATATGTTCGTTTCCTTAGATGTAGTTAATCACTTAATTAGTTTCTAGTTAACTCATTAAATGTACAAAGGGACTAAAAAAACAAATCTTTTTCGGTTTTTACTTTGTGTTATATTTTTTCTCTTTAACAAAAATACTTATTTCGTCGAATTTTTAACAGAAACGCAAAAAAAAAGCCCCCCCCCCCCAAACGGTTAAAAAAACTTTTACGTCTAAGGGAGGTAACTCTGTTTATCCTTTGAAAAATTAACATTTATTTCCAACGAGAAGGAAGGAGAGACAGAGGAAGGAAGGCAGCGGATAACATATTTGCAGGGCTTGATCAGGTGGATGACGGAACGGGGGTTGCCAGGAGCAACAGGAGCAAACATACTAAGAGCCACAAGGGATAGGGAGACGTGGAGAGCCATGATCGCCTACATCCTGAAGGGACAGGGCACATAGAAGAAGAAGATGTGCGTTGTGGTGCAGTGAATATCGACTCGGAACGACAAATCTCGGAGTTCGAGTTCCAGTTGACTTCCTTGCATTCACTTACGCACAAATACCCTCGGGAAAGCTATTAATCTGTCTCTTCCCTATAGTTATGAGTTAAATAATAGGACAGATTGGGTTCTAGCCTTGGCTGGCAACCAGTCTACCGCAGAAATCAATGGCAACCTACTGCGGAATAATCTTCTGCCCAGTTAGTCATGTCTCGAAAGAGACATGATTGCCCAAAGCGTGTATCACATATGACACTTAACTGACTGAATGAATATAATAGAAACATAAATAAAGCTTCTGATGGGCATAAAGTGGAGGATCGGTTTTCTATTGTTATGAAGTAATAAACTGATCCCCCACTAATTACTAATTATTAATACAATCCGTCTCTTCTCCCTTCAGCTATACTTTAAATAGCAGGATAGAAAATCTTCTGTCCAGTCAGTCATATCTCTTTCGAGACATGATTGCCCAAAGCGTATATCACATATGGCACTTAACTGATAGAATGAAGACAATAGTTTGAAACATAAGTAAAGCTTCTAGTGGGCATAAAGTGGGGGATCGGTTTTCTATTGTTATGAAAGTAATAAACTGATCCCTCACTAATTATTAATACAATCTGTGTCTTTTCCCTTCAGCTATACTTTAAATAGCAGGATATCACATATGGCTCTTAACTGACTGAGATGTGCATTGTGGTATACTGTAAATGGATATTGACTTGAAATGGGAAATCGATAGAGCCAAGTTCGAATTCCATTTGAATTCGTTTCATTGACTTGCGTGCAAATACCCCTGAGAAAGGTATAAGAGCACCCCTTCTCCCTCCAGATATGGCTTAAAGTAGCAGAAGAGATTGGGTTCTGTATATCCTTGATTGGCAATCAATCTACCACAGAAATAAATGGCAACATACTGTGGGAAAATCTGCCTACTGATTGAAGGACATATGATCGCTCAAGCATGTATTACGTATGGCACTTAACTGACTGACTGATTCCATGAAGAAAAAATGATTCTCCTTTTTTTTTTTATTGTGAAATTTTATTTAAGAACTTTTAAAAAAATTATTTTATTTTAAATTTAAACATGATGCCTCGTTTTCATTAAATGCTGTTAATATTTTTAAAAAAATTCAATGAACTTTTTTATCTGAAGTGGGAGGGAGCTGGTTGAATGTTTATTAAATTGGCCTTGTGTCAAACATAACCGAACTCCCTCTGACTTAAGGTTTATCGAAATCATCAGAAGGTAGATTTTTGAAAGAATAAAAGTGTTTCATTTCTAAATAAGTGGAATATTATAAACAGAATAGAATAACATGAATTTGTAGGAGTTACATCTTCAAAGAGAAAACGTATATTGTTGATCAAGTTTATGAGTTAAATGTTTCAAGAGAAGTAGTAGTAAGGAGGTAAGTGTCCAGAATTCTAGATGTGTGTATGCAGAAATATTAACAGGTTACTAATAAAGTCTGTGTTCCGTTCCTTTTTTTTATGACTGGTGAGAAAGTGAAAAGGAAGGTGAAACAATAAAGCAAATCGCACTTATCGGACGTTAATTTTAGGAGTTAGTTGAAGTGCCTTGTTGTTGTCGTCTTCTTCTTTGTTGACAGTGGGAATGTTGAGGATGGAGAAGAAGAGGTAAAGGAAAATAGTAAACAAGAAATAGAAGGGGAACGAAAGTGTGTCGGGGATTTTATGTCTGGGTCAGGCTTGAATTTTCTTTAGTCACACCTTAGCTCGAATTTTTGCTTCCGTCTCACTGACTGATTCTGACTTTCTTTGTGTTTTTATAGCCATTTAGTTTTACTGGGATGTGTCTTATGGTGCATTGGATGTCGGCTCGGAACGATAAATCGGGGAGCCGAGTTCAAATTCCAGTTGAATTTCTTGCATTCACTTACATACAAATACTCTTGGGAAAGGTATTAATCCATCTCTTTGCTCCAGTTATGGGTTAAATAATAGGACAGATTGGGTTCTATAGCCTTGGCTGGCAACTAGTCACAGAAAGCGATGGCAACCTACTGCAGGATAATCTTCTGCCCAGTCAGTCATGTCTCTTTCGAGAGATGATCACTGAAAGCGTGTATCACATATGGCACTTAACTGACTGACTGACTGAGTTTTACACACTGGATTGCAAACCTTTCTCTCAGTTTTGCAAATTGCTTCCTTTCATTAGTTAGAAAAGTAAATTAACATTGGATCGCAAAATCTGGCATCATCTCAGTATGGGGTCAATTCTTTTCCTATTTGTCAAAATTAGGATTTCACATGGAATTGTGAAGTTTTATTAAAAGTGAAGAAAAGAGAGTTGCTTTTAATTCCGTGTTCATTACAAAGCATCTAAACTTATTTATAATGGAACTTTGTGTGTGTGTGTGGCCATTACCTATAGACCTGAAATGGCTGAACCGATTTTCTTGAAAATTTACACAGTTGTACGATAAGTGCCTGCGAGTGTTCTAAGCTAGGTTTTGTGTCGAGCTACCCCTGATAAAAATCGATAATCGAAAAAATCGGGTTATAGAAGGAATGGTCCAATTTTAATCAAATTTGATACACTCATAAACAAAGACAAAAGAAACGATATTCAAAAGTTTCAAGGTTGCAGTTCTTACAACAGTGCAGAAAATCGATTATATATATATATAAAAGGCAAGATGTTTGTGTGTGTGTGTGTCTGTTTATCTGCCTGTATGTCTGTATTTTTTTTCAGCCCTTTTATTTTAGTTTTTGCTTCAGGTTTGGCTCTAAGTAGGTAGAATTGTAGTTCTTAGTCTCAGCCATGATACCATTTACTCAAAGGACTTATTTAGCCTTCAAAAATCAGTTTACGATGAAAAAACCTTGTTTGATATCGATACCAAGAAATTACTTAATCCATTTATTTTTCTTTCAGTCTACGGTTTTGCTTTAACTGGAAACAACTATTGCTTTTTAGTCTTTCGTGCCAACATCCAAAGAGTCTGAGCTCCAGGACCATGGATTAGTTTTAAAGCTTTCATTACACCCGAGCAACGCCGGGCTATACTGCTAGCTCATCATAAGACAATGGATATGAAGCTAGAAAGTAATTTTAGTTTAGTATTTTTTAACCACTGCTCTGTAGTTTGGACTGTTGAATAAAATAAGACTAAACTTGAATGTCTACTAATATTTTGTAAGCTAGTCTTATAGATCATAAGTTGCATTTACCCATATTTGATGTGCCGTACTTTTAGCTGACTTAATAAATACATACTCAATATTTTCATATCTTAGCCAGACTGATTATGTTTTTTTTTTTTTAAACTCAAAATATGTTTTGCTCCTCTTCAGTGTTAATGAACTTCAACAACCTAATTATTTACTAATTTTTTCTGTTATCCGCAATTTTGGTGTTATTGTAACATTTTAGAAATTTCAATCAGCCTTGATTTTCTGGACGGAATGCTTGAGTTTTTTCTATCTTTTCTGTTTTTTTCTTTAGTCAAAAAAGGGCGACCGATCATTAATGGCATATAAAATTCTCACTATTTTCTCCTGTCCCCCAAATACCTCAAACAATATTTTCTAGGCCATATATACAAATTTGTGGTATCTAGTATTTAACCAAATGCAGTCAACTACCTTTCTGTAGCTGACCTCTATAATGGTAACTGTGAAATTAACCATTTCCTTACAGGGAAAAATCAGTGATCAGTAAACTTTGTGGGCTACCCTACTTGATTTTGCCAAATTGCTCATTAGGCAGCATTGTTTAAGTCTATATGAAGACAAACGTTTGCTTCCTCTTGCTCTCTTTCTTGCTCCAAAATATAGTAGAATGTAGATAAGTTGGCCCTTGTTCATTTCCCTAGTCCACTGACGAATGAACTCTCACATGTGCACAGGTGGGTAACAAGCACATTTCTAATAGCTAAGTTTAATATTTTTCCTTCCATTTCAACTGCGTACACATTAAAGTAGGCTTACGGCCATATCATGTTGAATACACCGGTTCCCGCTCAATCACCCAAGTTAAGCAACATTGAGCTTGGTCAGTACTTAGATGGGTGACCGCTTGGGAATGCTGGGTGTTGTAAGTGCATAGTGACTGACGTGCGTTGAATTTAAGTGTGCTACAGGATGTGCGATGTGGTGCAGTGGATATCAACTCGGAACGAGGACTTGGTAGATCCAAGTTCGAATTCCAGTTAAATTCCTTGCATTCACTTACCCGCAAATACCGTTGGGAAAAGTATTAATCCATCTCTTCCCTCCAGTTATGCGTTAAATAACAGGATTGACTGGGTTGTATTGCTTTGGCTGGCAATCAGTCTACCGCAGGAAGTAATGGCAACCTACTGCGACATAATCATCTGCCCGGTCAGTCATGTCATTTTCGAGACATGATCACCTAAGCGTGTATCACGTATGGCACTTAACTGACTGACTAGATTGGCATCTAGATTCCGCTCTTTTACCATTGAAGTAGTTAAATGTCACCTCCACTTCTGCTCCAACAGTTTCTTTTTTTCGCACTTCCCATCTGTGGAACTCCCTTCCGTTTACTTGCTCCCCTAATAGCTACAATCTCCAAAAATTTAAATGCAACATCAGCTGCCATCTTTTATCTTCTTGAATCCCATTCATCTTTCATCCTTTCTTTTAATACCTCCTGTATCCAGTCTTTTTTCTCACTGCAACCCCCTGCACACAAGTGGGGGTCCAACCTTGCTTAGGGTGAATTCATTAAATAAAGAAAAAAATAAAAGACCAAAAGAGATGAACTGATTAACAAAAGAAATTACATTAATGTTTGGTTTGGTTTGGTTTGGTTGTTTTTATTTTATGGCATATCAACATCTCGGCGGGTCATTTATTGCCAACTAAATTTTATTTATTTATTGCTGTTAATACCTTTAACTTTCAACAATTTACTGTTGTTTTTTTTTTATATAAGTTTTGTGTCTAGTAATCCTTTTTTTCTTTTCGAGTATCAAGAGTCATTGGGATTTGTTTTTAAGGGCTGGGTCCCCGAGACCTACCCTTGTTATTTAACCCATAACTGGAGGGAAGGGACGGATTAATACCTTTCTCAAGCGTACCAGTGCTTAAGTGAATGCAGGATATTCAACTGGAATTTGAACTTGGCTCACCAATTTCACTTTCCGAGCTGATATCCACTGCACCACAAGGCACATCCGTTACTATATGCTTACAGCACCTGGTATTCCCAAGCGGTCACCCATCTAAGTACTGACCAGGCTCAACATTGCTTAACTTTGGTGATAAAGCGAGAACCGGTGTATTCAACGTGATATGGCCGTAAGACCTGAGATGAGGTATTATTTACATTGTTCAAGGTGGTTTGATATTCCTGCCAGCTTCAGGTGGGACTTTTCTATTCATCCCTATATTGTTGGTATATCAGATCTGTACTGATCCTTTAGCATTTGTCTATATTTCTGAGATAAGGTAGTATTTGCATTATTTACGTTGTCTCTGGCTTACAACCATATCACATTGAATACACCAGTTCTCGCTTTATCACCAAAGTTAAGCAACGTTGAGCCTGGTCAGTACTTAGATGGGTGACAGCTTGGGAATACCAGGTGCTGTAAGTGTTTAGTGACGGATGTGCGTTGTGGTGCAGTGGATATCGGCTCAGAAAGTGAAATTGGTGAGCCAAGTTCGAATTCCAGTTGAATACCCTGCATTCACTTAAGCACTGGTACCCTTGGAAAAGGTATTAATCCATCCCTTCCCTCCAGTTATGGGTTAAATAACAAGGGTAGGTCTTGGGGACCCTGCCCTTAAAAACAAATCCCAATGAATCTTGATACTCGAAAAGTCAAAATGATTACTAGACACAAAACTTATATAAAAAGAACAATAAATTGTTGAAAAAAAAAAGGTATTACCAGCAATAAGTAAATAAAATTTAGTTGGCAATAAATGACCTACCAAGGTTGATATGCCATAAAACAAAAACAACCAACCGACCAACATTGTTTCAAGGATACATGGCTTAGTGAATATAGGTGTTGGTTAGTCCCAGTGGCTTAAGCTAAATAGTTAGTTCAATACCAGGCTACAGCAGTGGTGAACGAATAAGAGTTGAGTTAAAGGGAGATAACTACACAGCTGCCATAAGTGGCATCACACATGGAATAAGAACAATTTACCCCAGTGATTGAAATAAAGGCTTCAGTTTGAAATTCCTGGAAGGCCGGAGTGTACAATAGCTGAAATGTCGTAAACATGGCAATAAAGATGATGACAATATTTCAAACAGTTGAAATGTAAGTTTTTATTTTCTTGAACTTACAAAGTTCAATTTTTTGCTCATTCTTGAGTATCCTGTATTGAATCTTGGGAGGTATAGGTCATTTTTTTTTTTTTTTTTTTTTTTTTTTTTAATCATCTCACCCCAAGCAAGGCATTCCACTGCCACTATTGCGCATGGGGCTACATGGGGGAAGGTAAAGAGAAGGAGTGGTTAGACATAGGGAATGTCAGGAGGAAGGTGACAGATGAGTAAGGATAGTGAGGATGAGGGTTGGGCAGATGGGAAGAGTGTT
This sequence comes from Ascarosepion bandense, assembly GCA_037127315.1. Classification (NCBI taxonomy): domain Eukaryota; kingdom Metazoa; phylum Mollusca; class Cephalopoda; order Sepiida; family Sepiidae; genus Ascarosepion; species Ascarosepion bandense. Next base: position 747,045 of record JBBBDQ010000317.1, read on the forward strand.
TGATAGAATGGGAGCAGGTTAGTGTGTTAGGAGGTGTCTATTGACCAATGGGGTATAATACAAAGTAATAGTCTCTATAGACTAATGGGAGGGATATTTCACTGATTATCACATTGTAGTAGTTCAATATTAGCCTAAGGAATCATGATTAATGTTGCTACTGATGGCCTGGTTAAGCCAGCCAGCCTGCTCGCCATGGGGGTTCTGAGGTTTGTTGCTCTGATTATTTTTGAAAATTGAAAGCTCTGATTAGTTTTAACGTAACTTTGAAAGGACTTATTTTTATTTGGAACATTTGAAGCTCTGATTATTTTTTTTTAAACGAAACCTTCTCTCTGTTATAAACTTTGAAATTTGGCGATTGTACATTCTGCTTTTAATTTTTTTTATATATATATATATAATGACTTTCTTTCATAACTCATCCAGGCATCTTCAAATTCATTTATTGATTTTTTTCTGGTGCTGTAATTATTTTTTTTTCTTTTTTAACACAAGTGTACGGTCTGGTTTGATATGGTAGAGAGACGGCTACCAGGCTTTTCAATGTGACTTTCTGAGATCAAAAGAACACAACATAGAGAGTTCGTCATTGTAATAGACGCGTCTTGAGGACCGGCTGTTGTGAGAAGATCATCAAGACTAGCGGCTCGAAAGCGTCGTCATAACTGGTGCCGTTTTGACTGCATCAATCCACTCAGGTTCCAGTCTTTATCATCGCAACAGTGTCCGAACCAGGGGCAACGAGCCAGCTGGGCCGAGTGTCACATTGTTACTAATGCCACCCTGGTTGGATCTACTTTTGTGAGTGAAATCAGTATTGACTTTATAATCAATTAGTGGTTCAGAAATAGCGGATGGGAAAGCCATGTGGGTTTTTTTTCTGATTTGGTCAGAAAAGCTGTTTTATGATTTGAATATTTTTGGATGGTATTCTGAAACTGGGTGCATTGAATCTGATGAAATTAAGGTCTGTTTTTGTGATATGAGCTGTGGATTTTTAAAGAATCGAAGTTCCGACAGGGCACAATGCTCTCGTTCCTCATTATGTGTCCAAGAAACTTCAGCTGTCTTTTATGGACTCTCGTTTTAAGTGTTCTTTTTGTTGCCATTTGCTTTGAGACATCTTTATCGCTTATTCATTCAGTCCATGGAATTCTCGGCATCCTTTTGTGGAATTGTATTTCTGCTGCCTCCAGTTTCCTCTTCATCTGTGGGGAGGTTGTCCGTCATTCACTCCCATACAAAAGGAATAATATGAAATAGCAATTCAATACTCTTTTCTTTGTTTCTAACACAATTTTCCTGTTTCTTAGTGCTTTGTTTATCATTTGGAATGCAGTTTACACTAATCCAATGTGCATTCGGATTTCGTTATTGCATTTTTTGCATTCTCTGTTGTAAATGCCAAAGTGCTGACTTTAAACCAGTTATTTTCTCATGACATAGATTGTAAAGTGTGTGTGTGGCGGGGGGTAGATGATAATAAGAGGTGCGTTGTGATGGAATGGATACCAGTTTGGTATGAGAAATTGGAGAGCCAAGTTCAAATTTCAGCTGATTTGTTTATAGGACTATTGAACTATCGCCCAGTTCACACTCCATCCATGTCTATTGAACAGGTGTAGAGGCTCATCCCTTGTTTTCTGTTTAGGATGTGGTTTCCGGCTTTCTATTTTCCAATCTATTCACTCTTACGTAGCCCTCTGCACACCAGTGGCCTTACCGCCTTGCTCGGGGTGATATGATTAAAAAAAAATATATATATATATATATATATGTAATCTTATATTAGTCATCCATATACAAGCCTGTTTCGCTGTATCACAGCTCATCAGTGTGGCTAGACACATCCACTTGTTTCTGGCTGGGATTGAAACTTGACCGATTTGGTGTCAGCCGGAGTCGCTATCCCCTCAGCCATAGGTAGATGGAATCAGAGAAGGGAGATTTTAACGTGTTGTATATAAGCAGTGTATACACACTGAAAGAACTCAATTCATTTCTGAAGAGTCACGCATATATCGCAGAAGTGGAAACTGTTTTTAAAATTTTCTTCTCTAGAAAGGTCAATCATAATGAGAGCATATATATATATATATATATATATATATATATATATATAATATTGGATTTGATACAAATCCTATATTATTCTAGTAAATATCAGAAACAGAAAAAGTAGAATTGCACACATGCAAAATCAGATCAGAATCACTGAAAACTAATTTTGAAGAAAAAAAAAACAAAGAAAATTTTCTGAAGCTGCATGAAAATATTTAGTAACCAATAAAAAGAGAGCAATTTACAGAAAATAACATACTGAACTTTATGACTTGTCATATTTCTTACCACCAAAAAAAAAAAAAAGTTTTGCATTTGGAGCCAGCCACGTGATTCAAGTTTACTATTTAAGCCATGTTTCTCAGCTGTTCAGTCAGAGAGAGTGGACAAGGAGACAGAATGTCCACACCAATCACAATGTAGTAGTGAATAATCAAGCCAAATTCATGACAGCACATATTCGTACTCTCTCTCTTTTTTTCTCTCCTTCCTTAGTGCTGATTTCTTTATCTTTCCTTTTTCCCTAATCACTGCCAACACAATGAAAGAAAGGAACAAACTCATCATGCGAATTCACGAATGGCCACTGTATGAGCAGAGAGACGACAGTGATTTTGCAACATGACACTAGGTCACATGCTGCAAATGCATGAAAACCTACTTGGAAATGTTCAAATGGGAAGTCCTGCTCCACCAAACATTGCCCCGTCTGATTATCACTTGTTTTGAGTGATGGCACATGGCCTGGCTAAGCAGCACTTTCATTCTTATGAAGATGCCAAAAAGTGTGTTGACTTGTCGTTAGTCTCAAAAGATGTGTCGCTTTACCAGATACAAATGCTGAGGGGAAAAAATAGTGGCTAGCACAATTCAGTGACGTGTTTCTTGGTAATTTTTGTTAAAAAAAAAAAAGAAAAAAAGATTACTGTTTATGAAAAATCAGCGAGAACTTATTCAAGGGTCTAATATTTAATCTTTGGCTTAAAAGATATGTAAATAAAGAGTAGGAGATATAATATTTACAGATTCTAAAATTATTTAGAAATGACACCAGTTGTGACACATATAGGAATAGGATCAACATCTCTGAGGTAATCAAATAAAAGGTTTGTTGTTTATTATTGAATGGTTATTTGGTTAGAATAATACAATACATTCATCCATAATGAGTCACTGATGAGGATATACAAAACTTCTTCATGTGTGTAGGTGATTATGGACTTCCATTTGCCCCTGTTCCTTGTTGCTTTTATTATTTTTCCTCTTAGTATCTCCCCTGGAACCCTCTCTGCCCTTCATTCTTCTTTTTCGTATGCCGTGTCCCTTTAGGTCATAAGCGATCATGGACTTCCACTATCATTCTTTATATTTTTCCTCTCGGTATTTCTCCCAACTCCCATTCCGCTATCTATTTGCTTAAGCCTATCAAATATTTCCCAATATCATGCTGCTTTCCTCTTTCTAACTTTCTCTCTATCTCCCCTGTGAGTATTAGATTCTCCAGACCCTTCTTCCTTGTCATGTGTCCCAGGAATCTCAGCTGTCTCTTACTGATGTTTGTAGAAATCAAATAACTTGCTTTATAACATGGCTGGCTGCCTTTTTGTCCCCTTGAAGTAATCTACCTCATTGATAGGAGTATATCTATTTCAGCTGGTGGGTTAGTCCACTATACTATAATCGACCTGCCCAACACATTTGCATGAATGGATTCTATTGACTCATATCTAAACTTATTTATAAATGGAACTTTGTCTGTGTGTGTCTGTGTGTGTGTGTATCCGTTACCTATAGACTCAAAAACGGCTGAACCGATTTTCTTGAAAATTTACTCAGTTGTACTATAAGCGTCTGCGAGTGTTTTTAGCTAAGTTTTGTGTCGAGGTACCCCCGATAAACATCAAAAATCGATAATCAAAAAAATCGGGTTATAGAAGGAGTGGTCCAATTTTAATCAAATAGACAAAGATATAAGAAACGATATTCTGAAGTTTCAAGGTTGCAGTTCTTACAGTAGTGCAGAAAATTTGATATCAATACCAGGAAATCAAAATTTGATTTACATCCATTCATTTTTCTTTCAGTCTACGGTTTCGCTTTAACTGGAAACAAGTATTGCTTTTTAGTCTTTTGTGCCAACGTCCAAAGAGTCTGAGCTCCAGGACCATGGATTAGTTTTAAAGTCGTCATACATTATACTTGCTTGGGTGATCATGTCTTTTTTGACTGACTGGGTAGAAGATTTTCCTCCAGTAGGTTGCTATTATTTCCAGCACTAGTGTGGTTGCCAACCAAGGTGGTAGAACCCAATCTGTCCTGCTATTTAACCCATAGCTGGAGTGAGAAGTGACATATTAATAACTTTTCATAGGGTATTTGCACTTAAGTGAATGCTACGAATTCAAGCGGAATTCGAAATTGGCTCTCTAATTTCTCATTTGGGGCCAATATCAACATACATCCCATAAAAATTCCAATTGGAGTAGATAGACTAAACTATCGCCCGGTTTGACACTCCACCCACGTCTATTGAACAGGTATAGAGGCTCATCCCTTGTTTCCTTGTTTAGGATGTGGTTTCGGCTTTCTCATTTCCAATCTTTCCAATCTTACGTAGCCCCCTGCACATCAGTGGTGTTACCGCCTTGCTCGGGGTAATATGATTAAAAAAAAATATCGCATACCATAAAACTATATTATTATCATATATATATATATATATATATATATATATATATATATATATTATTAATTATGATGTTAGAATATGTAACAGGTAGTTCTGCCTGATGAGACATTGTACTTTCAGTTTTGAAACAAAAGTACAATTTTGTTGTAGTTTGTAGTTTACACGTGTTCTAAAATAAGCATTAATAATGAATTTTATTTATTTATTTATTTATTTTAATCATTTCACCCCAAGCAAGGCATTTCACTGCCACTATTGCGCTTGGGGCTACATGGGAGAAGGTAAATAGAAAGAGTGGTTAGATATAGGAAATGTCAGAAGGGGGGTGATAGATAGTTGGGTGGGTGGGAAGAGTGTTTGAAAGAATGGAAGCGGGTTAGTTTGTTAGGAGGTGTCTATTGACCTTACATTTAAACTCCTGGAGATTGTAGCTGTCGGGGAAGCAGTCTTGTGGAAGGGAATTCCACAGTCGGGAAGTGCGAGAAAAGAAACTGTTAGAGTAGAAGTTCCAGTTGCATTTTATCGGTTTCTCTGTAAAAGGGTGGGATCTAGTTTCTAATCTAGTATCTCGTGCAAATTCGAACCTAGGGGGCACCAGTGATCTAAGTTCATCGGAGCAGAAGCCGTGAAAGTATTTATAGAAGAGACACAGGGAATCCATGTCACACCGGTGAGAGAGAGACTGCAGGCGGTCTGCTAAGTCAGTATCGATCACATTACAGACCCTCCGCTGTACCTTGTCGAGAAGCCCAAGGAGAATAGCAGGGGCACCCAACCAGATATGGCAACAGTATTCAGTGCACGGGCGGATGGTAGATTTATAAATGTGCAGGATAGATTCAGATGGAAAAAACGTCCGGGCCTTGCACAGAGAACCGACTTTCATAGCAGCGGATTTAGCAATGGATTCGATATAGTCATTCCACTTGAGGTCCGCTGAAAGTGTGAGACCAAGGAGGCGTAGTGTTTTGCTCTCAGGGAGGCAAGCCTGGTCCATGCTAATAGGAGATTGGTACGATTGTCTATGATGATTAATTGATAGTAGCTTCGTTTTAGAAGCATTAAAATTTACAAGCCATTTCTTACCCTAGTCCACTATGGATTGGAGGTCCTTTCCAAGCTTGGCTGCAAGGTTAGCTTTGTCGCCCACACCAGATTTTTGATTGAGGCGAGAATAAACTGTGGTGTCGTCGGCGTACATACCTACTTGGGATCTTATGGTATCAGGGAGATCATTAATGTAGATCAGAAAGAGCGTAGGACCTAGGATAGAGCCTTGAGGGACACCCGCGTTCGTATGGTAGTTCTGGGAGGTATGTCCGTTTAATATCACTTTCAATGTGCGGTTAGATAGGAATGACTGGATTAGTTCAAACAATTGTCCAGCTATACCATAGCTCCGCAGTTTGCATAGAAGGCCAGCATGCCAAACTCTGTCGAATGCTTTAGAGATATCCAAGACAACGGTTCGGGCTTCACCATTCCTGTCGAGTGCCTGATATATGTACTCGGTGAGTGTCGTTAGCATATCAGCTGTAGACCTGGTGAAGCGGAAACCATACTGTTTGTCCGAGAGGAGCCTGTGTGCTGTGAGATGCTGAACCACCTCGGCGTTGATAATGGCTTCAAACACTTTGCCAAAGATCGGAAGAAGGCTGATAGGTTGGTAAATTGCTCTATTTTCACAATGAGCACTGTTTTTAAATGAATGTTTTTAGTGTTGCAATTATTTTTTATTCTTTTTCATTATGCCACTGATATATAACACGCTAAAATTTCCCTTCTTTGATTCCATGTGCCTATGACTTAGGGGTTAGCGATTCTGACTGACACTAAATCGGTTGAGATTTGATCCCGGCTAGAGGCAAGTGGATGTCTAGCCACACTGATGAGCTGGGATACAGTGAAACAGGCTTGTATGTGAATAACAAAAGAGTATATATATATATTAGCAGTATAACCCGGCATTGCTCGGTTGTAACGAAAGCTTTAAAACTAATCCGTGGTCCTGTTTTGCAGGGGGTTAGATAGGAGGAAAGTTATGAGAAAGAGTGACAGGTTATAGAGGGTGTCAGGAAGTGGATAAGAGAAGGATGAGAATATTGATGAGAGTGGAGTGGATGGAGAAAAAAGCATGAGAGAAGGATGACTGTAACCATAAAGTGAGGGATCAGTTTATATATTGGTTGTAATGTAGAAATGATCCCCCATTTTGTATCCATATTATAACAGTATAGAATTTGTTTTTTTTTTATAATCGTGTCGCCCCAAACCAGGCAGTTTACTGCCACTGTTTTGCAGGGGGTTACATAGGAGGAAAGTTATGAGAAAGAGTGACAGGTTATAGTGGGTGTCAGGAATTGGGTAAGAGAAGGATGAGAATACTGATGAGAGTGGAGTGGATGAAGAAAGAAGCATGAGAGAGAGGTTGCAGGTGAGTGAGATAGGAGATGACTATTGACTTTACATTTAAATTCTTGGAGATTGTAGCTGTCAGGGAAAGCCAGTAAATGGAAGGAAATTCCACAGGCGGGAAGTGCGAGAAAAGAAGCTGAGGGTGTAGAATTTGTATTCACAGTTTATTGGTTTCATAGTAAAAGGGTGGGACCTAGTTGCTAATCTTGTGGCTCGAGTAAATTTTAAATATAGGGAGCACCAGTGAGCTAAGTTTATTGGAGCAGAAGCCTTGAAAGTATTTGTAGAAGAGACACAGGGAAGCCACATTGTGCCCGTGAGAAAGTAACTGTATCCGAGCTGCAAAGTCAAGATCGATCACATTACAGATTCTCTGTTGGATTTTGTCAAGGACACCTAGGTGGATAGCAAGAGCACCCGACCAGATATGGCAGCATTAGTCAATGCACAGGTGGATGGTAGATTTATATATGTGCAGGATTGTTTCAGGCGGAAAAAAACTTCCTGGCCTCACACAGAAAATTGACTTTCTTGGCAGCAGATTTATCTATGGATTCTATATAGTCATTCCGCTTGAGGTCTGTTGTGAGAGTTAAGCCAAGGAGGTGCAGTGTTTTGCTTTCAGGGAGACTAGCCTGATCCATGCTAATGGGAGGTAGGAGCAATTGTCTGTGATGGTTAATAGATAGCAGCTTTGTTTTGGAAGCATTAAACTTCATAATCCATTTCTTACCACAGTCTGCCATGGATCGGAGGTTCTTTTCAAGCTTGGCTGGGGGATTTGCTTTGTCAGCATAATAGCAAAAGAGAATGCTGGGAATAACAATTATTCACATTAACTTGGTAAACAAAATTGTCTAGCTTAACCAGGGAAGGAGTTCAACAGGAAACTGCCCCATTGTGTCTAAAGGTGACTAAAAAATAAAATCAAGACTGGCCTCATTCACACAAACTAATATCACTGCCTTTACCCATCTTTCGTTCAAATCTGCTGATACCAAATGCTTTCTGGCAGCTGATGCCAAAAGATCCAATCAGATTCTAATGCAAATAACGTTCGTATTGTGAGATTCCTTCCTTTCACATCGTACGCACCACCATCTTTGCTACGGCTAGCAGCATCAGAAACAACATCCGTGTCACCTCTGAACATGTGGATGACACCTTATTACATGCATATGTGATATCGATGGACACAAAATGTTTGGTATCAATATGATCTGTCAACTTCCTGATATGATCCCAGAATGGGCACACCTGAGGACAACAGAGGATGTGCGCAGCCTTTTCTTCCAAACCAAGATCATACCAATGACACATTTAGGCACATCTGCGAAGTCCACATCATTGAGAGATAGCATGTTCCAGGTCAATCGCCAGGTAAGTGAAAACTGAGTGTTGCTGAGGTAATTTGTTGCTGGTGCCCAAGATTAAAAAGAGCGCAACTTGATCACCGACAAGCTGAGATACTCACAGTGTGGGTCCAATGCAACACTCTCCACTAGTTCCCAATATAAGGTTCTCTTAGGCCATGATAAGGCACTGAACTGCAGAGTAGCACACAAGGCCTTTTGACACACGTGAAAGAATTCAAACTGTTTTTCGGGACTTATGACGACACCCAGCCTCAAAACTGGAAGGATTGATGGTAAGACTAGGGAAGGCAGTCCTAACACTTCTTGTACAGAGTGAATCTTCTGTCAATGCTTGGCATAGGAAAACTAGTATTGAGGTGTATTGATGACACTCCATGTGTGGCCTCTCCACCCCATGACGTGAACGTTGGACACAGACTTCTTTGCAGACTTCTGGATTGTGTCCACCTCACATGTGAGAGAACAGCAATCATGCTATTACCTTCCTACATTTTCTGCAGAAAAGGAGTTCTGACAACCCATAAAGAAAGAGAGGAAAGATGTACATGGTGACACATGTCAGCCCTACCTTTTAAGTACAATTCCCTTTGGAGTCCAGTCCGGACTGCTGCTTTAACCTTTGCCAATAACTCTGACCAGTTCTTCTTCAGCTGAAGGCCAAGCCTAAACCACACTCCAAGAATGTTGATGGGTCCATTACTCCAATTGAAGGGTCCTGGAAGAGCAGTGTCCTTCCAAGTCCCTAACTGATTTTTGCTCCACCTTAATAACAGCATGAAAATGGATATGCTATCGGTGTATGCAGAACCCTTGCTTAATTCCTCATATAGCTATTATGCATGCCCTGTCTCTCAGCTGGCAAAGGAAATACTCCAACACCAAAGTGTAAAATAAAAGTGATAGTGGGGTGGATGTAGAAAAGCATGAGAGAGGGGATGTAAGTTAGTGAGACAGGAGATGACTATTGACTTTACATTTAAATTCTTGGAGATTGTAACTGTCAGGAAAGCAAGTATGCGGAAGAGAATTCCACAGGCTGGAAGTGCGAGAAAAGAAGCTGCTGGAGTAGAATTTCCATTTACAATTTATTGTTTTCACAGTAAAAGGGTGGGACCTAGTTGCTAATCTTGTGGCTCGAGGAAATTCGTATATAGGGGGTACCAGTGAACTAAGTTCATCGAAGCAGAAGTTGTGAAAGTATTTGTAGAAGAGACACGGAAGCCACACTGTGTCGGTGAGAAAGCAACTGTATCCTGGCTGCCAAGTCGGGATCGATCACATTTCTTCTAACTCCCCATCCTCTACCCAACTTCAAGATGGCATTCCTGTCTCCCATTAAGACTAAGCTTGCCAGATAGCCCACGATCGGCCCAACTGACGGAAAATTGACACGCTCTGTCTGGTTGTTTGGTACATACAGGACAATGATTCAAAACAATCTGCTTTTCATGCTAATGCCAGCCATGATCAACTGGCTCCCAACATCAACATGGACAAGGACCACTCTTCACCAGCAAGGAAACACCTCTGGCCTGCCAGTCTTATAGACAACAAAGTTGCTAGACAACACATGAGCATCAGCTGGGAGGAAAGGTCCCTCTCATGAGCCTGTCTGTCAATGAAACAAATGGCATCCCCCTTGGAGTATGGACATTCTTTTTTTATGTTTGGGGTGAGTTAGGGGAGGTAGAGAAAGAGGAAGCTGGTGGAGCCCTAGCAGAGGAAGTTTGGAGGCTCATAGACTTTGAGTTTACTTTTCTCGCTGGTGAAATAGGCAGAATGTGACTTGGTATGTTCCTTGGCTTATTCCATCCTGTTTTTCCCAGCTTTCCTTCCTTTTTTAAACCATTTTCTTTCTTTGTCAGCCTCCTCCTACCTCCGCCTCACATCACATTTCCAACTGCACCCTTTGTTTTGGCAGTTGTTGTTGCTGTGTTTGCTATTGTTTTTGATGCTGTTGTTGTTGTTGTCATCTTTCTTGAGGTTGCTGCTACCCACCAATCTATGAAGCATTCTACTGGGAAGGAGGGGTTGTAGCATTTTGTTCCCTCCTCACAATGTCCTTCCAATCATCAAGGCCCATAGGCACCCTGCCAAACTTCTCTGTCCTCCCTGCCTCTGTTGGTGACCTTGGCTGTGGTTGTGATGCCAGTTTCTTACTAGAGCATGCTTTAGACAAGTGCCCCAACTGAAATTAAAGCCAAAATACGATGTTTAAAATGGCTCATGATTAAGCATAATAGGCATTCATTGTCTCTTGTATTTAACAGTATATGTTTAGAAAATTATCTGCTGCCTCGATACACTAAATATATATACATATTTTCTAAACATATACTATTAAATCAAAACAATCCACATGTAATGAAATCCCATTTTAATCTGGTCATAACACATTACATTGCATTTAAATATATGGTTCTGTCAACATTTTGAGCTCTCACATGGTGTGACGTCATAGAACTGCATTACAAATTTATGAACTGAATTTGCTATTTGGTAATTTTTATCATTGCTTAGCAATATTTTATGTCAGATGTTATGTTAGTCACATGTGTATAAATGTTATGTTAGTCACGTGTATAAATGTTATGTTAGTCACATGTGTATAAATGTTATGTTAGTCACATGTGTATAAATGTTATGTTAGTCACGTGTATAAATGTTATGTTAGTCACATGTGTATAAATGTTATGTTAGTCACATGTGTATAAATGTTATGTTAGTCACATGTGTATAAATGTTATGTTAGTCACATGTGTATAAATGTTATGTTAGTCACATGTGTATAAATGTTATGTTAGTCACATGTGTATAAATGTTATGTTAGTCACATGTGTATAAATGTTATGTTAGTCACATGTGTATAAATGTTATGTTAGTCACATGTGTATAAATGTTATGTTAGTCACATGTGTATAAATGTTATGTTAGTCACGTGTATAAATGTTATGTTAGTCACATGTGTATGTTTGTTTTTTCTATTTTCTTGTGAAACTAATTAAGGTGATTTATTTCTTAAACTGTGAAATAAATTAATGAGATTTATTTCTTAAACTGTGAAATAAATTAAGGAGATTCATTTTTAAGAAAATAAAAAAATAGGGAAACCAACTCAAACATGTATGCCCATTAAAAATGCACAGTCTGTTTGAAAAGTAACTGGACTGGTGTCAGAAACAATGTTTTATTTCTCAACCAAAAACTATATGGTTTCTCCTGCAAAGTTACTCCCCTACCGCCACCTCATGTCTAAGGCAGTTTTCTATCCTTCTCTGCAATGCTTCTATGCACTGCTGAAAGGTTTCTTCTAGGATGCCTCTCAACTCTGTCATTATGGCCCACCTGATGGCCTCCATGCCTTCAAAATGTATAACGGATAATCTCGTTGAACTTGGGAAAAAGGAAAGAAAACGTTACACAAGCATGATCATTTAAATAGAGTGGTTGTTCCAGTATGGTGATGTTCTTCTTGGCAAAGAACTGCTCAGTGCATTCTCATAATGAGGTAGCCATGATTTGTTTTAACACAAATTATCATGCACTATGCAAAACAAGTGCTGCAGAGTCTCTTTATAGGTATATATATATATATATATATATATATATATATATACTCGCAGTATAGCCCAGCGTTGCTCGGGTGTAATGAAAGCTTTGAAACTAATCCATGGTCCTGGAGCTCAAACTCTTTGGACGTTGGCATGAAAGACTAAAAAGCAATAGTTGTTTCCAGTTAAAGTGAAACCGTAGACTGAAAGAAAAATGAATGGATGTAAGTTGAATTTTGATTTCCTGTTATCAATATCAAATAAGTTTTTTTCATCATAAACTGAATTTTGAAGGCTAAATAAGTCCTCTGAGTAAATGATATCATGGCTAAAACTAAGAACTGCAATTCTACCTACTTAGAGCCAAACCTGAAGCAAAAACTAAAATAAAAGGGCTGAAAAAATAGACATACAGGCAGATAAACAAACACACACACAAACATCTTGCCTTTTATATATATATATATATATATATATATATATATATATTATCGATTTTCTGTACTATTGTAAGAACTGCAACCTTGAAACTTCTGAATATCGTTTCTTATGTCTTTGTCTATGAGTGTATCAAATTTGATTCAAATCGGACCACTACTTCTATAACCCGATTTTTTTGATTATCGATTTTTGATATTTATTGGGGGTACCTTGACACAAAACCTAGCGAAGAACACTCGCAGACGCTTATAGTACAACTGTGTAAATTTTCAAGAAAATCAGTTCTGCCATTTCAGAGTCTGTAGGTAACGGACACACACACACACACACACAGACACAGACAAAGTTCCATTTATAGATAAGTTTAGATTTATATATATATATACAAATGAATAACGAACGAAGAAAATATTTACAATG